>JAHXMU010017162.1:186-16077 GCA_019455685.1 Philornis downsi
TAAGGTTCAGATAGTCCAAGAATTAAAACCCGATGATGCCAATAACCGACTTAACTTTGTCAATTTGATGCTAGAGCGGTTCAACAATTTCAACAACGTGATTTTTAGTGATGAGGCCAATTTTCACCTTAATGGCCATGTGAACAAGCAAAATTGTCGGTTTTGGTCCGAGACTAATCCCCGACGCTTGCATGAACGTCCACTTCACAGCCCTAAGCTTGTCGTGTGGGCTGGGATAACGTCAACCGGTATTATTGGACCATACTTTTTTGAGGACGAAAGAGGGCATGCGGTGACGGTTAGAGCAAACAATTATTGCAACATGCTAGCAGACTTTTTGGTGCCAGCTTTGCAAGAACTTCAAGGCAATACCTCGAGAATGTGGTTTCAACAGGATGGGGCCACATGTCATACGGCTAGGGTATCCATAGAGCTGCTGAAAAATGTTTTTCCTGGAAAACTCATTTCGAAAAGGGGGGATATTGAATGGCCCCCACGTAGCCCCGATCTCTCTCCATGCGATTATTTTCTATGGGGCTACCTCAAATCGGTAGTCTACGAGAATAATCCGACCAATTTAGAGCAGTTGAAGAGGAACATTATTCAGGAAAGTAACAAAATACCGAGAACAACTGTTCAACGAGTTTTCCCAAATTTGCGACTTCGGTTCCAAGAGTGTCAAGCAGCCGAGGGAAGCCATTTGGACAACATTATTTTTAAGTCTTAAAAATTCCCATGCTTCTACTTTTTAAAAATACAAATATATTTTTTTTAAGTTTCGTAGATTTTTTTTAATTGAATATTTAAACCGCCAACGCCCTTATGGATTGGTTTGAATTAAATAGTTGACAAAATCTTTCGCTACTTTAATATAAATACTCAAATTGCACAATAATAGAGATCTTTCGGCCCGTTTGGTTAACAATTCAATTGCCTCAACTGTGCCTAACCCCTTCCATAACTAATTGTATTTTCACCTTTAAGTTCCGTTTCTATTATTTTGCCTTTAGCTAAAATTCTAAATCTCATTTGAAGCAATTGATGTTGCTGGTGCTGATGGTTAGCCTGATTATTGTTTTCAGTCTGTTCTTTTACGAATGCTTCGAAATTTTTGATATGCCATAAAACAAATCCCACTCAGAAAACAATCGTACAAGCAGTATTATTATTCTGTGGAGATCTTTGCGCTAAGATTGCGTGACAATTGTTCAGCATTATCTCAATGAAACCTTTGGCAAATTTCTGGCTTTTTATATCCGGTGTGGGTATTAGTAGAGTTCATACTGGGTATGAAATAGTTGTTTATTGAAATTTCCTTAAACTTTAGCTTTATAGAATAGAATATTTTCGATGTTGACGTCGAAAACCAGTAGTCATAATACTGCGGATACAGTTCAAATAACTCGTTTAGTTTTCTTTCCTTAAACCTTAAAACATTTGCGTTTTTGTCCCCGAAGGTTATTGGCAAAATGCATAGAATGCTACTCTATTGAGTTTCTTTAGAGAATTCTGTGCTTGCTTTGCAATCTCAGTTACCAGCAACGTCACCAGTAACAGCCACAGCCACAGCAACAGCATCAGAATCACCGTCATTTATACAAAAATTGACACGTTTGAGTTGTTCTAATTGTTGCTGCCGTCTGCTGACTCTGGTGGTTGCTGATAGTTATTGTTGTTGGTGCAAATTGTATTGACAACAAAGCTAATGTTCTGCATTAATGATTTACGATATCGTTTACACTTTAGGTATTAAATGGACTTTCACAAAATTCAATCGTTACTTATTGACAGACCGTCTTAGATGTCAGCGTCATTAACATGTTCGACAACTTTTGCCGAGACGAGGAAGTTTCTACAAAGTGATTTTTCAACGCAAGTTTTTCTAATTAGATAATAACCGACAAAAGTTCAAATTACACTGTGTAAAAGGGAGAATTGTATGATTGCATAGCACATACTGCTTAAATAATTCAATTGCTTGGAAACGCTTTTCCAATAACTGAGAAACATTTTCCAAATACCAGCATCGTTCAGCTTTGGTTTGGCTTCACTTGAAGGCATCATCTTCTGTATATGTTCAACAAGGATAACATTGAATAGGGGATGTGATCACACATCTTATGCACATCTACTGCAAAGCGCAATGTTTAAGTCACGACCTCATTAAGAGTCAATAAAAGTTGTCTTCGGAGTTCAAAAGATTTTCGGACTTAATCTATAAGTACATAATTCGCCAATTTTCATGATCATATTAGTTTAAGAACGGAAATGTCTTAAATATAATTCTAGTTAAGATAGATATCCATATCCATTATCAAGATATCCATTTCTCAGTTTCAAAAGTAAAGTTAAACTACGATTTCGATGAAGCTTTTATTTCGTTATAATGCTTAGACTTTGCCATTATGTATGAAATACAATATCATTTAAATGAACGCCTACGGATTGGTTGCAGCAGTTGATATTTTTGAGGTAGTTTTCGACTTCTTTTTCGCACATTTTGGGCAGTATCTCGGCGATAACTTGACGAATGAAGGTTTTCAAACGCTTCAACGTTTGGGAATAATCCGTGTAGAGATGGTCTTTGATGTAGTCCAACGACGTCAAATCTCGCATAATCTTGGTGACCAATTGATGTCGCCAAAACGTGAAATTACACTTTCTGGAAACTTCTTATGCAATAAAATCAAAATCGGTCATGTTGTCTACACAACCGTCGTGACACCGTCTTGTTGAAACCACATATCGCCCAGTTTACTATCTTCAAGTGCAAGTCGAAAAGGTAGGTTATCATATGGCCATAGCGCTCTGAATTGAAATTCGGATTATCCACCACACCTTCACAAACAGAAGCGATATTTTCGGCAGTGCGTCGTACATTGCGTGACCTCACCATATTTGTAACGCTTCCAGTCCCTTCAAATTTCTTTATAATCTTGCCAATTTGTTGTTGTTGCACAGTAGGTTGACTATGGCGACCATAATCACCCCGTAATGCACGAAATGCGTCCACGTTTGAAACACAACTTTTGTAGTCAGTTTTAACTATTTTTATACGTTCTGCGGTTGTTACACGATCCATATTCGTAAATGGCAAACCTTTCACTAAATAAATAACACTTCGGATGCCAGCCTTGCCAGATCGTCGGTTTGGAAACCACTCAATGAAAAACTCTGTATAACTTTATCGGACACTGGCTCAGTTTGTTTTGCCGCACAGAGCAGAAGCAGAGTGAAAAATAAGAAGGTCCTACCGGGCAATCCATTTTTCGGTCTCAAAAGTAAAGTTAAATAAAACACACATAAAGTTATGATTTCGATGAAACTTTTATATCATTTTAACGCTTAGACTTTTAACGCAGATACAATGTCGTTTAAATGAGCGCCTCTGGATTGGTTGCAGCAATGGATCCTTTTAAGGTATTTGTCGACCACATTTTCGCACATTTCGAGCGGTAACTCGGCGATAACTTGAAGAATGTTGGTTTTCAAATGCTCCAAAGTTTGGGAATTATCAGCGTATATCCTACACCATAGATTACAAATTACGACATAAAAAGCAATTCGTTATTAACTTATGAAATATTTCGTAATGATTGATGTACAGACAATGAACAAAACAAGTAAGCTTTCATGAACTATTTCATAAATAATGTGGAAGGACGTCCATCTCATAGACAATATATCGAGTTTACTCAATGAAAAGCCATATTTTTTAGTATTTTTCACTGATTAGGTCCACAAAGATGGTTACACACTTAGAGTGTATCAACATTGGAAAGACTTTTTTCTGTTTCTATCAACTTCTACAGTATCCTGTATCCTGACAAATAATGAATACTTCAAAATGTCTCATTTTGTCAAAGCCGGATGAGCGTGGTGAAAGTAATTGGCACTGAAATATTGCTTTTTTTTTCGTACCCTCACTCACAATTAAAGCGTTTCCAGCATTTGAATTGAAATAATTCTTTTTAGTACATATCAATTAACCTTGAGAAGTGCTTCTAAATGTATGACTAATTAAGTAAATGGTGAAAATGTTAGAAAGATTCCTTAGAAGGTTAACCCTTCCAGGCAGACAATTTCTAAAATACAATTTTCCCACTAGCGACATTTGCATTTCTCAGCGTCTGCGTCCAAAACGTCACACTAGGTTTTGATAGAACAGGGAAACTTTACTCTTCCAACTGAATTGTGGTCGCCTTCTCCTACACCGCCAACCAGAGTTCATTGTTAAAGTCGTTTTGTGGTGGAGAATCGTTCTCATTCTTGTTTTTGTCGTGATCTAACTAAAGAAAATACAGTACTTTGATACTCCTGATGATGGGTCTATAAATTTTTTTATGGAGTATTTTCCTCCTAAAGACTCTCAGAAATGGTTGATTTGCTGTTTTATGCCACAAAACAGATCTTGTAAAGTTGAATTTGTTTTTCGTCAAGAGTGAGCTTTTATGCTAATTTGTTTGATTAATTCATACAGGCAACTGTTGCCTAAATTTTTGACTAATATCGTTTATCCTACATCCTTTATCGAAGTTGAACATGTCAGCATTCATGAAGCGTCAACCCAAACGTGTCGATCTTTTGTTCGTCGAAATAAATAATTTTGTTTCGTCCTCGATAGGCATAAAACCATTCTTGCAGATTCCTTTTCATTGCTTGAGGAGGCTGCAGTATTATATTAGCAATGGTCACTTCATTTCCAACTGCACGCGGAAGATCACAGACAGCCCCTTGTTGCCCAAAACACTGAACTAATTTGTAAATTGTTGGAGCGCTAGGAGCATTTCGAACATGAAAAAAATTCCGATATTATCTGAATAATTTAATGCTGAGTTTCAAAGTAAAATTGAACAAATTTTGTTCTTTGTTCTGTGCTGAGCCTTTCCATCATAAATTTCCCAAGTATTATCTTAAAGAAACTAAAAAAAAGACTTTAAACAAAAAATGTATTCACTGATCAAATCTTAACGTTGCTTATGCGCCACCCTATATAACTAATTGGTTTTGAAGGCGATAAATCATGAATGACCTCTATGTTCATTCACGCATTAGCATCGCATGTGAGGTCAGAAAATTGTTCATTACGGCCTGTAGGGTTGAAGTCGGGATTTCGTCAATTATTGTTTAATGGACTGCTTTAATTCAGTCAAATTCTTTGGTTTCGTTTTGTACACCTCTTGCTTGACATAACCCCATAAAAAAAGTTGGGTTCAGTCAGATCAGGTGACCTTGGGAGCCAGCTTAAGGCGGAGTTTCTGTGTACTAATTTATTTGAGCAGTTGCCTCATCTTACTAGTACTAGAACCAAATGCTACTGAAACGAATGCGTCTTCGGCGCAGTCCTGGGTAAAAAAAACTCTTTCATCATCTTTAAATAACGGTCCCCATTGGTACTCGTAGTTGGCAGTAGCATGATCCGTGCGTTACCCTGTATGGGAGTGTTTATGTGAATTTCGAGTACTTGATGGCTTACAAGTCCGAATAGCTAGGCACAGTGTCTAAGTCCCCTTAACACATCAAATTAACACCAGAATCGATGTGTTTCTGCGTGGAAGTTATAGTAGATGTCACAGCTCCTCCTTGTATTTCTTAAGGATGTCCGTCAATCCTTGTGTGCTTTATAGGGGTGCTCAGTATTTGGCGGTTGATGTTCCAAAGGTGTCTTCCTGATGTCACCTATGCTTTCCCTGGTATATTTTCTACCTACACTGTATTTTTTACCACTCTCTATCTGAGCATTATCAAAGTAAGTGGTTGATCTAAGCGATTTCTGATTGTTCAAGTTCAGAGAATAAAATTCTAATTCTAATTCAAAATTCTAATTCTGGTGTCTTTTTCTTTCTTTTATTTCTTTTTCCTAATTGGTGAACAATTTCTGGGAGAAATATTGCGCTTTTTAAGTCAATATTTCTGGCTCAGCTTTGTAACACTTCTGTTCATTCTCAGGAAACCTCAAAAATAGCAACTTAGCGTTTTCAATGATATTATTAGGGAATATCTCTCCCAAAGCCGGAAGTCACGAGATGGTTGAGAAATTTTCCAAAGTTACTTCCAAGTGGATAACAGTTAGAATGCTTACATTAGAATCTCTCCATTCTTCCTTCTGCTCCTTTACGATCCATTTTAAAATCACCAACCACAGGGCTTTTTGGTTTCCGAAAGCAGCTAAAAGATTGAGATTTGTTTACATTTTGAGTTGGGTCGTTCAGTGCTGAGTTGTGTTAATTTCCGATATCATCAGCGATTCACCTCCAAAAGTAAGGTTGACAACAATTAAACAGCTGAAACTAATAAAACCTCAACCTGTACTCATTACTCTTTATTTTTTACGTTTTCCTACTTATCTAAACCATCTTTGTCAGACCAACAGCTTCTTTGTGAGTGCTGTGAACACGAGATCTTGAACTTGAACTACAATTGAAAACGCAACTGAAACCTGAAAAGCCGCAATTGTGCGTTTTGTGCGTGAAAAATGCACGCAACATTTGTGGTCGAAACTCGATTTGCTTCAAGAAATTCACGGCCGTTCAACAGATTTACCAAAGCAGCAATACTGAGGTAACTGACTGGCCAAAAGCAAACCACAAAAGTCAATTAACCTAACAAGAAGCAAAGTACAAACGAAAAACGAGGCAGTCAGCCAGAGGATGGTTGGACGAATGAATGCTTGACTCAACGAGTGAGTTGAGAAGACGGACGTGCAACTGTTCACGTTAAAACATGCAACAATTATTTTCTTGGCTGTTGGTTTAACAGATTTTTTATGGGATTTCTTATAGTGGAATTTAAATGTTTCGCCAAAAACAGATTGACATACCTCTCGTTCTGATGGCAGTTAAACTTTACAAGAGATTTAAGTTTTTTTGTTTTTTTGCAAAATACTTGCAACATGCTACTGCTTGCCACGACTTCTAGGTGAGATATGTCCTGGTAGCCAGCCGTCAATTTTGGCAAACATTTACATTGTGAATATCCCAGGTGGAAAATCGAAAGTGAGCGATATTTGGTGAGTGAAGTGGAAGTGGCGAGCAGTCACAACTTGTCGGTGGTTTACATGTTCAATCGGGATATGTTGTAATCGATTTACGAATGTTTTTTTTTTATAATGTATTTACGAGCCGTAAAACCCACTTATGCCGCCACCACCTAATTCTAAAGTATTCGGTATTTTCTGGTTGTTGTGGCCGATCGGTCAGTAAAGACGCCAGAAATGGGAAACAACAACTCAGCGACAATGGCAACTACAGCGATGGCAACAATAAACCATAAGAAAACAAATCTATGGAGGATAATAACAAACAAATTGAATGTATGTAATGCACAGTGGGTGAAAATAATTACAACGAGTCTCTTAACAAAAGGAGCATAAACGTAAATTCATAATAGAAAAACGGCTAGGACAGCAGAATAATTTCTTTTTCTTCTTCTTAGGTGGCAAGTGGAATAGACATCCTTTTCTATTATACGCCGCCCGTAGAAAATAATTCCAAGCGTTTTGATCTTCTATGCTTCTGCTCCAATTCGGCACACCATGCTTCGATAGTATTTCAAAAGCCTGGTCCTCCCAAAGGAGTTTTGGTCGCCCTCTTCTGCGTCGTCCATCGAGTTCTTTATCGAAATATTTCCGTACCGAAGCATTTGGATCCATCTGCATAACATGATCCAGCCAACGCAATCGCTGTTTATTAATGCGTTTGACCACGTCGATGTCGGCATACAGCTCATATTGCTCATTGTTCATGCGACGCCGATACTCTCCCTTCGCGATGATGGCTCCATATATTTTCCGGAGTATTTTCCTCTCAAAAACTGCCAGTACTGATTCATACGCTTGCGTCATAACCCAGGATTCTGCGCCATATAACAAGACAGGTGGAACCAACGTCTGGTACAGTCGAATTTTTGTCGGTCGAGAGAGGGCTTTATCGTTGAATCGCTTGCTTAGCCCATAGTAAGATCTGTTAGCAAGCAATATTCTCCTGTTTATCTCCATGCTGACATCATTCGTTTTGTTTACAGCGGATAAGCGAGGTAGATGAATTCTTCCACAAATTTAAAATTATAGTTGTTAACGTTCACACAGCGTCCCAAACGAGTCGACTCTTTGGTCGTTGAAACCAATAACTTTGTTTTGTCCTCGTTTACCACCAGGACCATTTTCGCTGCTTCCTTCTTGATGCTAGAGAAGGCTGCAGTAACATCTCGCAGTTTTTTGCCAACGATGTCTATCTCATCTGCATATGTGAGTAACATATGGCATTTATTGAAGGTGGTACCAGTCATGTTAACTGCAGCTCATAATCATAATCATAATCATCTCCAACAGCATGTTGAAGAGGTCATACGATAGACTGTCGCCCTGCCTAAATCCTCGTTTGGTATAAAAAAGTTCGCTTAGATCTTTGTCTATCTTTACTGAAGACTTCGTGTCAGTCAGCGTCGTCCTACGAAGACGTATAAGCTTCGTAGGAATTCCAAACTCGGGCAAGGCCTCATACAGTTTTTCCGTATCGGGCTATCGAAGACAGTTTTATAATCGACGAAAAGATGGTACGTGTCGATCTGTGTTTCTTGGGTCTTCTCCAGAATTTGTCGTAGTGTGAATATCTGGTCAGTTGTTGATTTACCAGGTCTAAATCCACACTGATAAGGTCCAATCAGGTCAGTTAGAAACGGCTTTAGTCTTTCACATGTCGCACTCGACAGGACCTTATAAGCAATGGGTAAAAGACTGATACCGTGATGGTTTTTACAAACACTTGCACCGTCTTTTTTAAATGCTGGACTCAATACACTCAAATTCCAATCATCGGGCATGTTTTCCTCGAGCCAAACCGTATTTAGGAGCTGAAGCAGACTATTTATCAGCTCACCACCAGTTTTAAACAGCTCTACTGGCAGGCCATCAGCTCCCACAGCTTTGTTGTTCTTAAGCCACAATACTGCTGTTATGACCTCTGTTTGGCTCGAAGCTGGGCAATTTATGCCTTCGTCGATAATTGGCGTGATTTCCTCACTCGTGCTGCCATCTGGAACAAAGAGCTTATAGAAATTTTCTATCCACAGTTGCAGCACATTCTGTGCATCTGTGGCCAGATTTCCCTCGCTATCCTTACGGGAGTGGAACCCTGTTCCATACCCTGTACTTCTTATCTTTTGGTAGAATTTTCAGGCTTCACCTATATCCCTGTATCCCTGGCATAAAACGTCACATAACTTTTTGACAACTATCTCTAACCTGTATGCTATTAAATTTCTATTAAAATTTCTATTACTGTTATAATTCAGCGCACCAAGAAGTCGAACCCTAGACTGGCACGACAACCAATGTCTATCCTGAACTCCTTTGAAGTTCTACATTACGAAGGCTGTCCCAAAACTAATCAACCTAACAAAGAAGACACCAAAAAAGTTGCTAAAAATTTTCTTTATTTTGTACCATAACCTGCTTTTAGCTCGATACACGCTTGCTACCGATGTTCAATAGCTTCTATATCCTGTTTATAGTAAGAACTATCAAACTCCTTAAAATAGCTGCATCTCTTCATTGTTGGCAAACAAATCGTTTACCACCGAGCCATTTTTTAAAGCTTGGATATTGAAAATAGTCCGAGGGAGTTAAATCTGGCGGCGAATAAGATGCGAGCTGAATCAATTCGAACTTTAATTCACTAATTTTGGACATCGCAATAGCGGAGGTGCGAACTACAGCATTGTCTTGATGAAACAACACTTTCTTTTTTACCAAATGCGGTATTTTTCCATAATTTCATCATTTAAGCGCTGTAATAAATTAGTGTAACATTCGCCGTTCATGGCGACCTCTGTAATCAAAATTTGGTGTAATCAAAATTATTTTCACGCACTTCATTTTTAAATCTACATGGAATTCTACATGAAGTTCTAGAAAATTCTAATCCCTCTCATTGATATTCCATTTGGACAACCTTTTTGAGTCGATGTTGCATCACTTTCAATGAAAATGTAATCAGATATCTTTTGATTTATCCCTCTTCCTTTTGCCTTCCTCAAGCTTAGCTTAGCTGGCATTGTTGTTACACCTTTATCTCCCAGTTCACCCACTGTGCGCACTCTGATGTTAGAGTGTCGGTATGTTGTTTTATGATTTTGCATTGTTGTTATGTTTCTATTCTCATATTTGCGATTTTTCTCAGACAGAGCTGAAGTAGCGGCTTTTGGTTGATGCTGCTGCTGCTGTTGCTGCCAATGCTAATGCTAATGTTGTTAGTTTTGACGTCAGTGTTTTAGTTGTTGTTAGTTTATGTGCATTTTTATGGCTTTACAGCTCATTTGGGGACTTTTGAACACAGAAAAATACTGAACGCCTTAGCTGGGAAATAAGCCAAGTTAGTATATAAACCGCTACATAAACTTAGATTAAAACATAAACTATTCAGACTTCAAAACAGTCTCACAGCACAGACCATTCTCTGAACTTCTCGAGTTAAACAAAAAGGATAATCAAAATGTTCAAATTGGTAAGTCCTGGAGAAAATGAAAGAAGAAAATGATACAGCCTGCTAATCACATCATTCAACGCTATTTATCTTCCCTTTGCGATATTCTTCAGGTGGTGTTGTGTGCTCTCTTCGCTGTAGCTGCTGCTCGTCCTGGTTATTTGGGTCACGCTCCCCTTGTGGTGGCTGCCCCAGCCACTGTTATTCACGAACCTGCCTATGCTAAAGTCGGTGCCATCGTCAAGTCCATCCCTACAGCCGTTTCACATCAGTCTGTCTCTCAGGTCCACAGCTCCGCTCACATTGTTCAGCCCATTGTGGCGCCCGTTGTGAAGACAACTTATGCTGCCGCTCCCGTTTACACTGCAGCCGTGGCTCACGCTCCTGCTCTTTCATATGGTCATGGTTGGGCTCCTTCCTGGTAAAACAAGAAAAAAAGTTGGCGATCGACTGATGGCGTTTTAAGTTGTTTCAAGGATTTTGTTGTATGATCGTTATGTGGATTTGTTAAAAGCATAATTTTTGGTTTTGCGAATGTTGCCACCTTTTGTATCCCTTCTATACCACCGGCATCCCGATGTAACCTGGCAACGAACAGTTGGACCATCGTTCAAAATTCAAAATGTTCTCAGTTTTGTGATTCTTTAGTTTGTTTGGTTTATATTTAAGGCTTTCACTTCCGTCTCTTCATTTCATATACTCATTTTGCATACATTTTAGCAAATTTGTACATATTTATTTAAAACGAAAAGAGAAAAAAAAAAATATCTATATTACTTTCTATTTTCACGTTGTACTTTGTATAAAACGAAATTCGACTGATAATACAATTAATATTTTGAAAACAGCAATAAAGAACAACAACAAATGTTAAAACGAAATTATATTTGAAGCTAATTTAATGGGCAAGGGATAGTACAATAATAATAAAAATAATAGCAATTAAATAGAATTAAAAATGTGCACATTTAAAGATAAAAATGTGATTGTATCGCCATCATAACGACCACTTGATGCTACGAAACATAAATAGGTAACACAGTCGGATAAAATATTAATTGATGGCACTTACCAAGAGTTCAAATAATGCCTACGTCGGATCTTAATATAGAGATTCTGAAACAGAAATTGAAATTATGTGTATGCATTTCAGATTGTTGGTACTCTACCACAAAATATTCGCATTCAAGAATTCGAAAGTTAGTAACTAAGGGGAGCTAGGAAAAGCAAATTGAGGGAAGCTATGACAAAATAGTGTTGATTTGTTGCCCACTATTAAAATTCTATTTATGTCTAAGCCCCATTTTATAGCTTCATGCAATTCATAAGCTGTACTAAGTTAGACCAATTTCCAGTAGAGGGATTTTTGAAAAACTACGTAATTTCTCAAAGTATTGAAGCAATAACATGTTTGTTGGTATTATTGTTGGACGTATGTTGTCGTCTTAGCACGATTTCAATATTTCGAATTATAACAAATTTCCAAAATATCGATTTTTTTTTAAATTCTAAATATCTTAAAACCATATACGTATTCTATTATATTATAAGCTAAAACCTTTTTCCTTATAAAAGCAGAAATAAGGAGCCAACAATGATCCCAAATTTGGATATGGTAAAATTTTAGTGAAGAGCATCAATGAAATACAGACTTATCCATTTAGTGATTTCAAAACTGCCGGTCAGCTGTTAAATATCTGTCATCTGAAGTGTTATTTATTTAGCAAAAGGTTTACCATTTACGAATATGAATCGTTAACAACCGAAGAACGCGTAAAAACAGTTAAAACTTACTACAAAAGTGGTGATCCAAACGTATGTAGACACTTTTCGTGCCGTACGGGTGTAGGTCGTCATAAACTATGCAAGGAATAGACGATATTATAAAGAAATTTGAAGAAACTGGAAGCATTACAGATGTGATGGGGACTGTGCACCATTGCAATGTACGCACGGCCGAAAATATCGCTTCTGATAGTGAAAGTGTGGCGGAATTTCAATGCAGAACGCTATGGTCGTAAGATAACCGACTTTCTTTGGCTTGCAATTGAAGATTATGAACTGAACGATATATGATTTCAACAAGACGGTGCCGCGAGCCACACAATACTACCGATTTTAACTTTATTGCATGAGAAGTTTCCGAAAAGCATAATTTTACGTTTTGGCGACAGTAATTGGCCACCAAGATCATGCGATTTGATGGCGTTTGACACCGTTTTCGTCAAAGTCCATGTTTTCGCAGATAATTCCCAAACGTTGGAGCATTTAAAAACCAACATTCGTCAAGTTATCGCCGAGGTAACGCCCGAAATGTGCGAAAAAAATAGTTCAAACCTGCTTCTAAAGGATCTACTGCTGCAACAAATCCAGAGTCGGTTGTTTAAATGACATTTTATTTCGTACCTAATAGCAAGTTCCAAGCTTTAAAATGAAATAAAAGTTTCATCGAAATCGTAGCTTTATGTGTGTTTTATTTAAGTTTACTTTTGAAACCGAAAAATGCATAATCCTGTATATGTGCCCAAGATTTTTCGAAGTTTGAGCTATTTTTAAAGAAGTAAATTTTTGTTGGTTCAAATTGCTGAAAAGTAAAATAAATTCAAAGTTTTGTAATGTTTCAATTTGTAAATGGAATATGGATACCGGCTGTCATGGGGATGCTAAGAGGATGTGGTTTTGTAAGTCAACGACGAAAATTATTGTTATTTTGCAAAATTGTGTAATTCCATTTTTTTGGTTTCAAACAATTACTTTTTCCAAATGCAATAGCTTTTACACAATCACTTCTGGGTTCTTCGAGCCCCATATGTGACAATTTTGCTTGTTGACGTAACCACCAAGTAAGAAATGAACTTCATCGCTGAAAAAAATGTTGTTCTATTGAAACCCCACGTTTGAATCACCACTTTTGTAGTAAGCTTTTACTATTTTTGCGCGTTCTTCGGTTGTTAAACGATCCATATTCATAAATGGCAAACCTTTCACTAAATAAATAACACTTTAGATGACAGGTATTTAAAAGCTGACAGCTTTGCTAGACCGGCGGTTTTGAAACCACTAAATGAATAACCTTATATTTGCATATATGGTTCGTAGCATTCTTGCGAGGCAGTTGACAATTTCTCAAAATTCAAACGTATCAAGTGGTTTAACAAGGAAGAGGTATAATGGAAATTATACCATCCTGCGAAGCAAACAGCTGAAGATACTTAGAATCATAAAATTCTTACTGTAAGTTGCCCTTGCCATGAAAGAGATATCTCATAAAAGTAGGAGGGGAACGGACAGAATATTCGATATGCGCAGCAATACCTCCGTTGAAGGATTTAAACTGGTTAGATTTGCCGCGGCAGGAAAAATGGTATTAAGTGGTAACAGATTGAGACATACGAGTACGAAACCAGATAGTAGATGACTTGCGTACTGTTGCTGTATTAAGAGTGGGTTCGATCCGTGGTGATGAAGTGGACTTAGGTCATCTCTGGTAGCATCTAAAGTAAGCACGATATTGAAGAGAGAGAAAGGCGTAGGCCACCGTAGCTAAAGCTTCCAAAATAGCCAGATCCAACTCCAGCAAACTCACTCATTTACCCCGATGTAATAGCTTCATTCCTAAGGTTCCAGACACCCAATGGCAAAATATTTTCCACTCGACAACTGTTACAAAAACCATACTTGGCTAATCATTCAGACAAGCATTGGTACGTAAGTGTAATATGTGCTATGAAGAGACGGTATAAAGAGAAAAGATACAGAATTTTTTCTTTAAGGGATGAATATTTTTTTGGAAAGCAAGCAAAAGCAACGCTATTAAAATCACATACCGAAAATTATAGCGAAACATAAAAAGTAAAATTTGTGAAGTGGAATTACTCTTCTGTACGGATAATAATGGGAATATTATGGCTGATAACCAGAGATTCCTACAAATATGGAGAGGACGTTTCAAAGATGTCGAATTAAAATTGCATTATACCAAATTAGGCTGAATTAAGTTAGATTACATTGAATTGCTTGTATCAAACAATTTGTAAATATTGTAAATTGTAAAAATTAGGTATTTATTTGCTTGTGTAAAGGCTACTTCAAACAACCATGTAATTATAAAAATCCCCATTGTTGTTATGCCCATATGGCAAGCCAGCGGGGCACGGAGGTCTCATAGTTGAAACCAGCGATATAGTCGCTCCCCTTTCCGCTAGCCACCAACCGGATCACTTCGCCAGCCGTCTTCGACCTACTAATAAAACCCAAATAATGTAAGTTAACCATATATCCCGTTTCCTTAACATCTCCTCCAGTGCGGGATGTGTATACTTACGAGGACACATCTCGCCAAGAACCTAAGTTCTTCCACAAAACCTCCAATTTCTCCCAAGGAACCTAAGCTCCAAATAAAATTTTCAGATCGAATTTGACAAATTTACATCCTAACAATTGCATTTTACAAGTTGGCAGCCAATAAGGCCGGTAATTATGTGGTTAACGTTTAGATTATGCTAAGTTGTAAAAAGTTTTATAAAGATTTATGATCTGTTGTTTTTTCCAGCGACCAAGTTTTGCCAGCCAGGCAGACAGATGGTCAAAGCTCGATCGACTTTAGAAATCATGGCACATATTTGGTCAAAAAGCACTTCAGGCTTTAAACGCTTCCTCCTCCATAAAGTCTTATAAACGCTCATCAATCCAATGCGTTTATATGGGAGATTCACATTTTGAAAGTGAAATGTTTTACAAATATTATAGTTGCTAATCCAATATAAAAACAAAATCGAGGAAATGATTCCCTCAAACAGCTAGTCTACCGACAATGCTAACGTTAAGAAAAAAAATGTTCAATCTTTGCTGCTTATTCATTTTGTATTTTCACAAACTTTACTGCCAAACTTCGTTGTTGTGTCTTCTCCAGATCAGCCAACCAAAATCTTTATAAATATACAGGGTGTCCGTCGGGAAAGTATACTGCTTTGTTTTGCATGCAAATATTAGCATGTATTTAAAACCATGCTAAAATCTTTGGAATATTACTGATCACAATTCCGTATTTTTTCGTTTCAGATAAATATTGAATGGTAAGTAAATATGACTTTAAATATTAATACTATTTAGCATCTTTTCAAATATCCCTAGCATAACCCACATAAATCAGCGTTATTAAGTGCACTTACATTGTAAGCTCTGTGATTTACTATATATTTTTGTATGATTGGAATCAGTACCAAATATAAATTTTATTACAATGTCAATTTATTTCCATCATCATTAAATGTCCACGTGTCATATCTGTATGTTGCATTTCAAATGTATTCCTTGGTGTGGTGGTCGAAGGCCGCAGCTATTGAGAAGTGCATTGAACTGCATTTCCTGTGGCCTTGTGGTTAACAGAATTTTCAATAAAGCGCAATAT
>JAHXMU010017197.1:0-10105 GCA_019455685.1 Philornis downsi
TTAAGTCTTAAAAATTCCCATGCTTCTACTTTTTAAAAATACAAATAAATTTTTTTTGTGTTTCGTAGTTTTTTTTTAATTGAATATTTAAACCGCCAACACCCTTATGGCCCACCCGTAGAATGTCATTTAAATGACCGCCTCTGGATTGGTTGCATCATGGGATCCTTTTGAGGTAGTTTTCGATCACTTCTTCGCACATTTCGGGAACTATCTCGGCGCTATCTTGATAAATGTTGGTTCTCAAATGCCCCAACGTTTGGGGATTATCCAAGTAAACACGGTATCTGACGTAGCGCTATAAAAAAGGTCATCAAAAGGCCATCAAATCTTGATCTTGGTGGCCAATTTACGCCGCCAAAACATGAAATTACGCTTTCTGGAAACTTCTCATGCAATAAAGCTAAAATCGGTCGTGTTTTGTTGCTCGTGGCATTATCTTGTTGAAACCACATATCGTCCAGTTCATGATCTTCAATTGCAAGCCAAAAAAAAGACTGTTATCACACGGCCATAGCGGTTTGAATTTAGAATCGGATTATTAGCCTCACTTTCAGTAATAGAAGTGATGTTTTTGGCAGTGCTTACATTGCGTTGATGCATAGGCCTGACCATTTCTGGAAATTTCTTTATAAACTTGCCAATTCCTTGCACAGTAGATCTACTACGACGCCCATAATCACCCCATAATGGACGAAAAATGCCCACGTTTGATTCACCAATTTTGTAGTAAGTTTTAACTATATTTACGCGTTCTTCTGTTTATTAAATGATCCATATTCGCAAATGGCAAACCTTGCACTAAATAAATAACACTTCAAATGACAGGTACAGCCTGGTACAGTCCTGTCAGACCGGTTGTTTTGAAACCACTAAATAGATAATCCTAAGAGGGAACCAAAATGATTTTGCGGGCTGTTCTATACACGTTCTGAAAAAAAAATCCCGAAAATAGCAATTTAAAGAAGAAGTAGTGCTAAGTTGGTACAACAGTTGTCTATACTAACGCGGAGTTGTCATTTAGATTATTTACAGTGTTCAATTTTGACAGCTCAACGTTTTGCGATTTTTGCAATCAATACAAATATGGAACAAAGAATTTGTCTCTAAATTGTATTGTAAATGGAATTTCATAAGCCGAATGACTGAAGACGTGACATATGTAGGTGCATATAAGTGGTACAGTGCATTCAAAAGCGTTCGAGATATGGTGGATGATTATCTTCGCTCTGGCCGGCCATGAAGGAAGTGACCCTTTAAGTTTAAGAGAGATGGTCGCCGAACATTTTGTGTCTCTCGAATTAATTCGTACCATTTTACACGGTTCTTTGCATATGAACTGCGTTTCAGCTCGACTATTTCCGAAAGTCCTGAATTTTCTTCAAAAACTCAATCCCGTAAAAGTCGCTGAAGATATTATAGAAGGAGTCGATTGCGATACCACATTAACAGAACTGATAATGAGAAATAGATGTACGAGTTTGACATGTAAATCAGCTTCAAAATTGTGTTCTCTAACTGAGCCGAAAGCGGAAGAAGCATGCTAAGAGTCAATCGAAAGTCAAGGTAACCCGGAATTCTTTCCGATCTTCTGGCAAGCAATAAACAGTAAATTCGTCAAAAAAAACCGGATTTAAGGAAAGAAAGTGCAGAGAGCTTGAACGAAAATAACGCACCGTCTCACAAGGACATTACTGGGAACAAATTTCTAGTCAAAAAATTCATCAAATATCGTCGAATAACTATAGCATTCACCTGATATTGTTTCGGCAGACTTTTTCTCTTTCCAAAATTCAAATTACCACTCCACTGTATTTGTTTTCAGCCGATAAAAGACAGAACAGAGAATTCGTGAGTATGCCTGAAGTCTTTTTCGGAAAATGGGTTTAATGTTTTAAAGGCGACATAATAAATTTGAATGGATAAAAAAATATATTTTTTACTTTGGATTGGGTAGTATCAGAATATACTCTCTTAGGGGAAACAACTCAATACAACTTTTTTTGAATAATTCAGAAAGGTCAGAGGAACTGTTGATGGGAGCCTTAGAATGTCTCTGAAAAATACGAATGCGTCAATATGAGAAGCGAAGACAAAACACAAATTTCTTTTGCAAATATTTCGCCATATTTATGGGCGACAGCCTTTGGACATACTGAAATGGCCATTACTGAATAAAAGTCATATGAATTCTTAAAGTCGTATGTGAATGATTACTGCATCTCCGCATCGTTTGTACGCCACACGTGTGCTTATACGTCTTGTGCACTGATATGACAGGGAATATTTATTCAGGGAAGTCTCTGAAGTTCTCTGGTCTGTAATTCCATGTAAGAGTGTTTGTCGAATAAAAGGAACATGAATGCAAGCACAAAATTCGTTGGAAACGAAAAAAATTAAGAGATAGTTAAGAAAAAGCCGTTTCGGTTATTGAATTTTGTAATTATAATGCAATGTCCGAAAGTATATCATCACTGCTATAAATCTATGATGTCGCCAACTACAATGACAATTTAAAACTCTGAAAATATTACTTACAAAACATCGTCAATCATTCAAAATTTTAGTTCGTAAGACTTTGCACGGCAAAGCTTATTTCAGGTAATTCGGCTAGCAGTAATTGCGGTCAAAATTTGGCAGGAAACCGGTAACACGCCAAATTACCATAAAAGTCGAGGAACAATCGAATCAATATTGTGGACTTTTTTGCTTAGATCGCGAATAAAATATACATTCTTTTTTACTATACGTCATACATATCAAATAATCCAAAGCTTTACGGGTGGATAGGAGACCTTCTCCAATGCTTCACACCAAGTTTTGATAGTATTTCAAAAGCCTGGTCTTTCCAAGGCAGTTTTGGTTGCCCCATTCTGTGATGCTCATCGATTTCGTTGCCGAAAACTTCCGTTGCTAAAGCGAGTCGACGCAAGTGCTATATTTTAATGACCAGATCGATGTTGATTTACAATTCATGGTTCATAAGCAGCCGAGATTTTCCGTAAACGAAGATAGGTCCATACATTTATTGATGTATTTTCCTGCCGAAGACTGATTCACAAAACTGATTCATCCGCTAGTATTATGATGAAGGATTCTCAATTCTCTGTTTCCATTGAATCGCTCTTTGCGCCCACGGTAACATTTGTTTGTAAGCAATACTTTTCTCCTAATTTCTAAGCTGACATTTAGCTTTATTCATGTGAATGATGAATTCATCTAATACTATACAATTTTAGGTGTCAACGTCTATACAGGGTCCCTAACAAACTCCTTGTTGATCGAATTAAATAACTTGTTTGCCTTCATATCGATTTTTCCTAACTCCATATCAATGCTGGAGGAGGCTGCAGTAACGTCTGATAATTTTCATGGCAGGTGGAACCAGTGATGTTTATTGCATTTCAAAAGTATTTTATTTCATCACAAAAGTGATGAAATAGTCTATCGCGCGATAGACTGTCGTTCTGTCTAAAACCACGGTTGATGGTAAGTGACTCAGGGGGTGTTTTTTTTTCTATACTGAGGACTTCGCATCAGTCAATGTCATTCTATAGGAGCACAGGACATAATGTACTCAGAATCCAACGATGGGGCATGCAGCCATGTCAGCTCCTCATCATTTGTTTTAAATAAATCTGTGGGCAAACCATCAGCATCACTGTTTTTTGATCTCGTTTTGTCGTGACACTGAGCCATCCATGTCATCGCCAGTAATTAACATGATTTCGTCACGTGCGCTATCGTCATATTCATCTGTACCATAATGATCTATCACGGGCTCATATAGGCCTAGGAAATCCAACTCTTAGTTACACAGTTGCCGTTCACAGTCATTCGATCGATAGGGATTTGAAATTTTCACCCGCCTCCTGTGGAAGAGGGTATTGCATCCTTCAATGTAGTTTACACGATTTCACCTATCTGGGGTCACCGCAACCCATGATGTGTAAAAATTTCACTTTATTCTCTTTCACTTCAATTCCGAGAGATAAGTTTGTCTGGAAGCGTAGGGCTGAGGAGGACCCGAAACTGAGTTCCCATCTGATCAGTTGGTGTAGGACCCCTACTGGGACAATCACGCGAAGCATTGGTGGTTAGATAGACCTCATCTCCGTCAATGGCTGGTATGTCCCATGCTGACATACATATCCAATTTGGTATTTTCTGGCTGTTGGCTATTCCAACCGTATTTCTAAATAATGCAAGTTTGCTTGAACATCTCCAACGTGATTAGCATACCATGGGTAAAGACTTTAGGGCAAGACTAACGTAAAACCCTCATGTGCTCCGTTTATATAATGAAGACGTCAATTGGAGAGTGGCTAATGAGTTATAATTTTTGAACATAGAAAGGTTTATGCTATCAAAAAATACCGCTTAATATAAAAAAGTTGGCACGATTACAGAAAGTTTTCTTTTTGAAATGTTCCCCCCCTCCCCCCAAAAACATGTTATTTGGGGTCAGATAAATAGTGTTCTGATCTTTTTTGCACTTTTCTCCCTCGTTTGTTTTGTGGAATTGAATGAAATGGCCGAAGGATAGGACAAGTATTGAAACTTCTAAACAAAATAAAAAAATAGTGGCCACATCGAAATGAGTGGGGAATGTCTGTTATATTAAAAATCTATAAGAGTTTACTTTGGTTTTACTGACTTTGCAATTCAGGTATTTTCATTGATTTAAATCCAAAATAACTTCCAACCAAAGGTTTACATCAGTGTATTGCAGAGTAAATTATTAATATATCAGATTTGAGTCCATTGCATTGCAGTAATGCCCCAGAGACACCACATAATATGGTCTGTGTCCATTCATTCCATCCTTTAAGTAAATGCGATACCGCCGCAATTTGTTCTATCAAAAAAAGCATCATCGATTATTTACCAATAAAACTATTACAAAACTTGCGCTATAAACATCAAATGACTACATATTCGTAATAAAAATATTTTATTAAAATGCAGCCCTTTTACAGTGGAACCTTAGAATACTTGAGGAGATGGAAAACATGGCTGTTCTGCGGCGCCGCTACAAAGGTGACTTCAAAGTTTGTATGCATATTTATATAAATATATTTCTGGTTTCAAATGCTAATTTTAATATTACAAGGTGAAATTGAAGTAATTATTCAGTAATTCTCATTGCATACAAGAGCAGGTCTGTCTGTTTTTTAGGAGAGTACATTTATAGGTAGTCGTTGTATTAAATGCACACATGTTCATGTGAATGAGAGCTCGTGTGCATACTCATACATAAATAGGAGCTACTGAATATTACGGCGGCATCCGAAAAATTCAAGAGATATTTAAATAAAATCGCATTTTTTCAGCACATGCATGTGGTGTCCGCTCATATGTGTACAGACAAGACACACACACGAGCACTGTTATGTGCATGTGTATGTCGATACTTTTGTTTATTTTCTTTAAACGAAAGTCATAAATGTCACAATAAATATAAATATAATGTCACTCATGGTCGCAAAATCCCCATCACAGGCGCGTCGCCTCTGTGACTCTGACTGACTGCACCACGAGAACTCTGGACGGGAGGAGGGCAATCCCCACAACGGATGCGGTGCAGCTATCTGTGGGCCAAATGTGGCGTAGTACCATAAATCCGAGTGCATTTTGAATGCATGCTGCACATACTGGTTACGCAAAAAGATAAATATTAATATGAAAACGGGTTATAACAGTCACATTTATCCAGTCCCATATGTTTCTCTTTTTTCCCTCTCAATTTTATTGCTTGAAATCCGCCAAGGAGGAGGCGGTGGTTGCATTTTAATATCTGTTTCGGTTTGCATGACAACTGCATTGCAGTAGCTTAAAAGATGCAGCAAAAAAAGGTTGCCAGGAGAATGCATGGGAAGCTACCGCTTTCACACAAATGTTATAACAACCTGCCAATGTGTTCTCGCAAGAGAATTCATTTCGTAGTAGGCACATATTGATGTGTAATCTCCTGCAATTCACTAATGATCCCTTTGCGAAAGAAAATCAAGAAAACTCAAAGCAGCAGTCTTGATACAATTTCATTGTAATGTAATTCTACTGATCCCCAATGTATTTGCCATGAACGAAACGTAAACTTATACCAGAAGCTCGGTTTTTGTAACAGAATGAATCTGAACAACTAATTTGGCCAGCATTTGAAGCCATAGTAAACGTTCTCAACCAATAAACTTGGTACAGCATAAGTTCTACAAATGACAGAATTTCATGCAACGAATTTATGTTACTAATAATTATTTAAAGTAGTCCGAGACACTCACCTTCATAAAGCGTTAGCCATTTAGTGGCAAGGCTGTCAGCTGTTAAATACCTGTCATTTGAAGTGTTACTTATTTAATGAAAAGTTTGTCATTTACGAATTTGAATCGTTTAACAACCGAAGAACGCATAACAAATAATTAAAACTTACTACAAAAGTGGTGATTCAAATGTGGACTTTCAATTGAACAAAATTTTCTTCAGTGATGAAGCTCATCTCTCATTCGGTGGTTACATCAACAAGCAAAATCGCCGCAAATGAGGCTTGGAAACCCCAATCGTTTAAACATTGACATTGTTTTTCGTACATAGTGGCAAGGTCCAAGCATTATATTGAAAAAAAGTTTAATCGAAATCATAGCTTTATGTGTGTTTTGTTTAACTTTACTTGAAAACGAAAAATGGATAACCCTGGATACGTAAGGTATATATAATCCATTATTTTTCCGATAGGTGGCATTAGTAATCTGTATCTCGTTTTATTGCAATCGGGTTATGGGTTACATCTCATATTCAGAAAGCGGCTCAGATAGTTTTGTGTTGGTTTAACCCAGTATAGTTTCAGTGTGCGCCAAAGATGGACACCATCAAAGTGAAAATACGCCATATTTTACACTTTCTCTTCGATGAAGGCGAAAGCGCAAGTTAAGAGTCTGAAAGTGAAAACAGTGTTTGTGGTCTTAATATTGTAATAGGCAATCAAGCGCAAATTTTGGTTTTGTCGTCTGCTTTTCTTTAATTTTGATGTGAAAGATGCACCATGATTTGGAAAACGAATTGTCAAAAAAAGTCGATAGAGTAATGGAAATAGTCAAAGCTTCCATTATGTAAGCACTACTTCCGTTGCCCATCTAATCTAAATCTAATCTAAATATTGCACAAAAACCGTTTAGGAACACTTGAAGAAAAATGGATACAAAAGAAAGCCCGATATATCGGTTCCATAGAAGTTAACGCAAAAAAACTTAATGGACCGAGTTTCCATCTTCGAATCGCTGCTGAATCACAGCAAAATCGATATTTCTGAAGCGTAGGGTGACTAGTGATGAAAAGTGGGTCACTGATGACAAAGTCAAGCGAAAGCAGTCGTGGTCGAATCGCGATGAACCAGTGCAAACTGTGGCCAAGCCAGGATTGACGGCAGGAAAGTATTGCAGTGTATTTTGTTGGATTGCCAGGGAATCACTTACTATGAAATGTTTCCCTACCGTTAAACTTTGGACTGTCTGAAGAAAGCAAGCACCAACAAACGGTCACCTTTGGCCAATGAGAGAGGAATTGTGTTCCATCAGGACAACGCCAGACGCCCGAAACTCCAGCAGTTTGGTTGTAGGTTCTTATGCATCCACCTTATAGTTCTGAGCTGGAATAAAGTGATTACCATTTGTTTCTGACTGTGGCAAATGATTATAATTGTGAAAAATTCGCATCAAATTATGTCCTAATTGTGACAATAGGGACGAGGAGAGCTTTCATGAAAGAAGCGTAATGGAATTACTTTCAAAGTGGCAACATCTTATCAAAAAACAAAAACCAACACATATTTGACTTAAATCGAATCATTCTGACTGTATTCAAGCCTTCAATGTGATGCAGAAATAGATTTCTACAACTTATATAATTTACCTATATTCCTATGTGAGTCTTGAAAGGACGACTGGCTAAGTCTTAATATTGCAATTAAGTGAATGTGCTACGATAATTGCAATGATTAATGTTTAATTTGTATCCATATTGTTTAAGTTTTGCCACTTTCATTCGTCGCGTTTCCTTGGCCGCAACTGTGAATTCGAACAAGTGCAGTTTCATAACTCATTCATCGTGTGACCCAATGTTTTGTTACAGCCAAACAAAAACCTGTGAAAATGGAATGAATGAATGCACTCGCCCACACACACACACACACACACATACACAAACGCACACACACACACACAATAACATGAGTTTTCACATAGATTTGCATGACAAAGGCAAACGTTTCAATAATAATAATAAATGGTCCAGTTTATTTTTTAATGACACTGTTATTTTGTTATAATAATCATAATAATAATCATTTTGCTGGTTGGTACTTTAAGCCTTTTGGCCATAACTGTGTGTTGGGAAAATTGCAACAGCCACAGCAATTTTTTTTCCTCTTCTCCATTTTAATCATTAATAAAAATGATTAATTATATGAGAGCAACAAACAACAATAAACAAATTAAAACAACAAAGTCACTTTTAATTACTGAGAAAAAATGCTGCGCTCTGTGGTGTCCTTTGGCATATTGTGTCATTTAATAAAACATCAATTTTTCACCCCACCGCCAGGACACCGCCCTACATTCCATTCTCTAGTCTAGTGGGGCTACAGGGTGGCATACTCGTATGTCATTGTAGGTATCCATGTTTCATATAATTTGATTTGTTGCAAATGTGGCAGAATCACATATGTAGACGTACATATGTGGGAGAGGTTTATAAAAAAAAGTTATGGGTCTTTCAGGCGCATTCCAAAGTTGCTTAGGCCAGCATTGGGTCGACACCGGTCATCCTTTTTCTTTATTCTGCTTCATATACGATTTAGTGTATGTTGGTATATATGTATGTGTGTGCGTATGCGTTGGATTATTGCAGATTGCAATTTTTTACAAGATAACTTTTTGTTTGATGAATGTGTTTTGCCTAAGGTTGATATCATTTTTTGTTTTCAATTTTTATTTTACATCCATAATTAACTTCTCGTTTTTATTTCTAGGCATTTACACACGCAAGTGTATGTGTGTATACACACATGTATGCACGTACAATGTTTATATTACACATTTATTTATTCAAAAATGCAAATCTTTTTGACAATTGATTTGTACTCCAAACATTTATTAAGATTTCATGCATCAGTGTTTATTCCAATAAGTTTTTCTCTTTGTTTACATTTTACTGTTCTATTTCAATTTATATTTTCAGCTGAAACTTTGAATATCATCATGCTATTATTTGTAATTTGGGTTATGATTTGCAAAAAGACTCCATGAAGTCAAAGTATCAGGATTTGTAATGAACTACGCAAAGCAGTGTTTCCCAAACGTCACATTGTTTTCTGGTTGATAACAACTCATGAGCACATTTTTTTTTGATTATTTGGACAGAAATTAGAAAGTACACCTTCTCCTGGATATTCTCTTGGAATGCAGACGTGCCGTGTTTCACAAATTTATAATTTCTTAAACTTCTCTCATTTAGACTCAAATCCGCAATCTAGAAAGTTCAGAATGCCGTCAAGAAATAAGCGGGAAGCCATTCAAAACAAGTAGCATTTCCAGCATTTCCAGAAGCACCGAATGTGCATATTTATCACTTCTCAAGAAGCAAAAGCTAAACATATTAAACATATAAGAAGTTAAGACTAAGAGAGTTGTCACTGTGGTCAAACAATAGTTATGGTCACAGTGTGATCCTTAACATGGTGCCTGATATAATAGGCACCACTGTTCGGCAAGAAGTACCATATACTTATACCAGATAGAGATACGTGGAAATGTAGAACTCCTGGTACAGAACTTTACGAGTATGTCGACTTCTACACCGAAGGCTGAAAATTAAATAATCAGGTAGGTTTCGGGGTCTACTCCAAAGACCAAGGGATAAGTATAGTAAGAAGTCTACCTGATCACTGCAGTGTTTACGAGGCCGAAATTTTGGTCATTAAGAAAGCAACAGATATACAGGGTGGGGCATAAGGGTGTTGGCGGTTTAAATATTCAATTAAAAAAAAACTACGAAACATAAAAAAAATATATTTGTATTTTTAAAAAGTAGAAGCATGGGAATTTTTAAGACT
>JAHXMU010017199.1:0-11286 GCA_019455685.1 Philornis downsi
GGTTGGTATGTGCTCATATGCTGAGTAACACTTTAATACTAAGCACACAATACAACGTCAAACGTACGTTTTGCTGGCTGCCGTATGAAATAAAAACGCTATAACAGTCGTGTTTGCAGTTGTGTGAGTGCTTCGTTTGTGTTTTTTCCAATGCTTTTCGGGTTGACGCTCTGTAGTAGTAGTGGTGGTGTGGCGGCGTTGTTGTTATTTCATATTGTATTTGCTAAGGCTGTTTGCAAGTGTGTTCGTGTGTGCTTGTGTTTGCCGAGTTACAATACCAACCACATGCACACTCACACACATGCAGGCGCATTAAAAGCGAAACAAGAACCAAGAACACCACACACAGAACACAAAACAAGCTGAGCACAACAACACAACACAGAATGTAGTACGGCAGTACAAAAAGGTATTATCAGAGTGATATGACAGTGAGAAGCAAAAGTAATCATCGTCGTGAGATAACAATTGATAATAGCAATTTGTGTAAACTGTATTTAAATGGTAAATATGCTTTTAGTGGAAGTACCTGAAAATAAATTTCGCTAGTTAGTTTTTTATATGAGGATCCATGGCTGACATGAACACTCTAGCCCATCAGCCTAGTTCCAATACACAGACCGAATAAAACGGATGACGATTGAATAATTCGCATGTTTATGTACACATTTACGAAATTTAACAAAATTTGATTTGGGAATTTAATTATTGTACCTTTGGGTCTTATCTTATTGAACAGAAAAATTTTAGAAATAGTTTCCAATGAATGCATAAAATTTCGCAAAAAATAAAATTAATATTTTTTTAATTATTAATTACTAATTAATATGTGAGTTGAATAATGTGGCTTCTTCTTTTTAACCTCTACGTACATATTATTTTTTAATAAATATATAAACCTTGGTCTTTTTGAGGATCCATAAAAATATCACACAAAAATATTTAAATAAAAATCTCAATGCTAAATTCTGCGTCTATTTTCAATTTACAAATGTAGTAACAAATATAAACTCAGAAAAATAAATTTTTTTTCTCGAAAATTGTAAATGAGACTATAAAAGGGATATATGCTTAGGTCATCATAACGAATGACAAGGATGACGTGTTGTTAAGCGATTTGTATTGTTTTGAAAATAAAGATACAAGATGGAACAAGGACATCTTATAATAAATAGAAAAATTATAGTTTGTACCTTTCAAGCTTATGGCTTCAGGGAAAATGGCAATTATGATAGAAAAAATATTCTTTACCACATGATTACGCCAGGCGAGTGTAAGCAAACCGTACATTTAAATTGTTTATTTTAAATTTTAAGAGGTCTTGCTGGTGCTTTTGCTATGTATTATCAAAAAAGTGTCCTAAAATGGATATCTAGCATATTCAAATGTTCTAAACATGTACTGTATAACGAATCCTAAAAGGTGTTACCGAAGAATCTTTTAAGGTGTGAATTTTCGTACGTCTTGACACAATCTGTTCGTTTCCTAAAGATCTTTTAGCTGTAGTTTTCCAGCTAGATAAAATACATAAAAAGTCGTTAATTCTGTCAATTTGTGCGGAAGGTATCGAACGGGCTGGTCGTATCGTTGAGCTAGCAAAAGAAGAAAAAAAAAAAAAAAAAAACAAATGAGCAGTGTTCAAACGAGTCATGAAAATAATTTGGTCCAAAACTCTTGATTTTTTGAATGCCTGCTTCTGAGTGTTACAACTCACTTGCTTACTAAATTACGATATGCACCCTTTTATATACATATATGAGAGTGTATTCAATTTTGTTCTGAAAAACTATGAATCATGGAAAGATATTAGACCCTGTATTTCGAAATACATGAATTGGATGCGATTCCCTCTTCCGCCAAAACTGATCAAACCACAAAACTCAGAAAGTTCGTATATAGTTTGTATAAGCCAGCCAAGATGTTGTAAAAAGACCATTAGGCTGGTCTGATTTTAATTTAATACGAGTCCTATAAGATCATATTTTCATGTTGTTGGTGCTATATTACATACGCATCGATTTTGCATCTAAACTGATTTAAGTAAACCCCAAATTTTGGAAAATGGGATATGGTGGCTACATAAAAATGTATTTTCAAACATCCAAATTCTAGCCTTGTTCTGGTGGTCACCTGTAATTGTAAACCTAACGAACACAAACATATGAGCAGGTACATAAGATCAATCGTATAACTGGTTCACAAATTTTAAGAAGATTTGTAAAGGTATACTTAACTTTTCTAAACGAAGTACCTGATTTTTTAAGACTTTCCAAAATATCCATCTATTGAAACTTATGAAAATTGTTCACAAAATGTATTTAATTTAAGCCAACACTGAGGAACTGGGCCGCTTCTATACTGTTCTACGAATATTTTGCTGTTGAAAGATATAACAAGCAAAATTAAAGTTTTGTATTAGGACAGCTCAGAAAGAATGCAATTTAAATCATCAGTATTCTCTAAAAATTGGAGTGGTATAAGAAAAATTATATATCAAAAGGTTCACGGAGGTACTTTTTATGATTCAATTTTGCCCAACTCTAGCTTCCACATCGGATTAAGTGTCGATGCCTTGCAATAATTACAAAAATGTGTATTTTTCTCTTTCATATGACAGATTTGAAAAAAATATGTATTCGCTGTATTCGTGGTATTAATACGTAAATTAATACTCTGCAAAAGTAATGTTTAAGAAGTCCCATATAGCGAGCGCAAGAATGACAGCACGTATAAAAAAAGGAATAAAATCGTAATTAAATATTAAAAATTTAATGTGTGAAAAGGCTTGAACGGCGTTATGTCTGGTATTATGTTTATGCTTCATTGGGGTTTCAAATATGATATTGTATGTCTCTTCCTGTTCATATGAATTCTAAAATTCAATGTAATGTAATGTAGATGAGCCGGTTCCGATGTTATCTATAATTCCTTTCACATACCGCAAAATCTGTTTACAAAATTTAATTTTTTTTGCCGCGTTTAACCTTAAAATATTTCAAATTTCTTTATTTTCTGTTATATATGTACAAATATTTGCATAATACAGTTTAAAAATCGCTAAAACAAAAAAGAAAAAAAAATGACTGAAATGCAAATTTGTTCATCGCTTCGGAATGAGCATACGAGTACAGTTCCAAAAAATATAAAATGGACTTACAAAAAATCGCTACAATAAAAAAGAAGGTGGACTATTTAGTTAAACTATTTATAGGTAGTTAAAAAATGCGATCAATAGATATCGCACCCTAAATACAAAAGTTGTTTGTTTTATTTTCGCATACATAATATAAAATTGAAAAAAATATAGCAGAACCTTCTTCAATATTGCATTTTTTCATAATGGAACAATATTTTCTTTAAATATTGAAACCATTTTTCATAAACGGTTTTTTGCCTCTACTGAATAATAGAGAATTTTCAGTTGTGCTCCTTTTGTATTTAGGGTGCGATATATATAAATGGTGATTTTTAACGCCAATTGAAGGAAATTCTTCCCAATTTAAATTAATTCACGTTTCTATTACACTGTATTGTGACGGGTTATTCATTTTTGGGTTTCATAAGTGAAGTTAAATAAAACACACAAAAAGCTTTAATTTCGATTTTCATTATAATGCTTGGACCCTGCCATTATATACGAAATACAATGTCACTCAAATGACCGCCTCTGGTTTAGTTGCAGCAGTGGATACTTTTGAGGTTCCTCCAGCGTTATTTTAGAAAAAAGTCTCAATGACACCTCCAGACCATAATGCACCTCAAACCAACACTTTTTCAGGATGCAATGGGTTATCCATGATTACTTATGGTATTTCTGAGCACCATATGCGACAATTTTGCTTGTTGACGTAACCGCCTGTTGAAAGCTCACATTTGAATCACCACTTTTGTATTAAGTTTTAAACGTTTTTACGCGTTCTTCATTTGTTAGATGATACATATTCGTAAATTGCAAATTTTTCACTAAACAAATAACACTTCAGGTAATAGGTATTTAACAGCTGACAGCCTTGCCACACCGGCGGTTTTGCAACCACTAAATGGATAACACTGTACGATATGTAGTAATTTACAAAAGTTAAAAAATGCAAATGTTCTTTTCACCACCAATTTTTTTTTATTTAATCACTTTAATTTAATTAATGGACTGGACAAGCTTGGTTTCATCACGTTTAGCCATTTATCAAAATGTACCCTTACTGTGCATTTATATACAGTTTCATTACATAATTGTATTTCCAATGGGACTGTTTCGGATCCGTATTTGTAGAATATTTCGTGAACGGCATATAAATGACATATATTCAACTGAGGTCCAGTTGAAAAAAAGTTCCCAAATTACTAAAAATATATATGTTAATAAATTTGACTACGTGTAGAATAATTTGTACAGTGGCAAAATTGTTGATTAAATTATCCTTATAGATGGCAAAAAAAGAAACTGATGATTTTGCTTAATATCGGAGTTTCTGTTATGAATTGCTTGGCTTAAGAACAAATATGTTTCTTTTGTAGCTGAAATAAACAGACACGTACTTTTGTCCCCCACTGTTGTTCTCGTAACTGAGCAAAAATCTATTTTCTTGTTACCCAGCCACAACAATTGTCTTTCTGTCTGACTGGGTTGGCTGGTAGAATCAGCTAACACTACAGAGCTACAACACCACATACCCAAATACATTCTGCATTATATTCTCCATCAAAACAAATGACTTTGTTCATAACACCAATACAGCTACACTCTCACACACGGATGTGCTACATCAAAATAAAGTCTCCCACTATTCAAAGAACTGCAATGAATAGCAAAAGCCTTCGACATAAATAGCATACATGTGCCTGAGAGTGTATGTGTGTGTGTAAGCTGAGTTATTTCATCTCCTCGATGCCTATTGCATTACTGACACTATCCGTTTCACATCCCAAGTATGGCTTTGAACAGAGAAAACTGTTCGAGTAACTGTGATGTTGCTGATATTACACATGCTGGTATATTCACTAGACGACAATCTTAGCATTAACAACTATAAAGAAGCATTCACAATGAGAGAATGAGAGTACGGGAGAGAGCCCACTATGAGAGCGTAGATTATGCTAAGCATATCACTAACTTTACGATGAGTGTTCTGTGCTACAACAAGAAAAGCATCAAGTAAAGCACTTGTTTTGTTATTGCTGAACTCCACGACACAAAATCATGCACACGGGGTGATGGAGATATTATGCTAGTTGCTATATGGAGGCAAGGTGGCCAGGCGATTGTAGTTTGATTGTTGGTGTTGTTTTGGAAAGTATGGTAACATAGTGCTGTAGTCAGTTTGTGATGGACGGGTATTATTTATACGTCATTGGTCGCATGGAAGTGCATTCTTTGCAGATCTGGCCAATCTTATTATGTCGAAAATTTAATTTTGAAACTCAGTGAACTCTTTAATGTTGGAACAATTTTAAATGAGATATTTTTATGTAGGGGATTTATTAAATGTAATCTTTTTCAACCATCCTATTTCATGGTCCTAACAGTCAGTCTGGCGACATGGCACAGGCCAATTTTGTGTAAATATGGTTGCTAATATCTGACCACTAGGAATAGTCGCTAATACTTGAGAACCGGCCTAGTAACTTATTTTGAACCGGTTCATTTTCCGTGTAACTTTATCTATTGCGCGGTTCAAAAGTTATAACAATTTTTTAAAAACGCGATTTTTGAAAAATTACGTAACTTCTTTAAATATCGTTAAATTAAGATCCTGTTTTTTGTTATTATTTATGTCCTTAAGACACATGTTGCCGTCGTCTAAGCTCTATTCCAAAGTACATTTTACATTTTGAAAATTACAACGAATTGCCGTAGTAACAATATTTTGAAAAATGCTTAATATCGCAAAAAGGTAGATTCCGTGTTAAATTGTTTTTCCTTGGGAGCACAGATTGATGGCCGATACTCTTTTGGAGGCAAATTACATCTTTGATATCTTTTAGGCACACTCTAATGTGAATCTGTTGATGTCAAATTTTGCGCAATACATTAGTTTCAATAATGTCAGTACAAAATAATAAAAATAAATGTAATTGGTTTAATAGAAATAAAGATTATTGCCTCCTAGATGAATCCTTGATGAAAGTAACTGGCGGACTTAACGATGCGGTGAATTGTTGAGTCTACAAAGCTAGTTGTATTGAGATTATTTCCTTGTTAGTTATCTCGTTTTTAGTATCACTATATGGTCGCCCTAATCGATTAAGTACAATACGACCGGTATGTTTGGTACTGGCTTGCACATTGGAACGTAACAATCAGTGGGGATAAAATGCAATAGTCGTGCCGTTTAATTTAAGCTTAGTGTGTTTATTATTCGTCGTTTGGTCTATGCTCGCGCTGGGTTAAGTAGTCAACCGGGTCTCCAGTGCGAGTATGTGCACAATAGGATGATATATCCATTCACATACGTAGATGCGAAGAATATTATTCATCATAGACAATGTGGTTGTGGCGCTGTTGTTGCTGCTGTAGTGTGCCCCCCGCCCCCCATAACCACTTTACAATTTAGTACTATACTACACTCACTCATTTGCCAACTCTGACTACTATTGACGACATCGTCGTTGTTGTTTTTGCTGCAAAAATACTACTCTACTCTACTGACTGACAGTGACTCTACAGTCATTGCTGCTGCTAATACGAATATGTAGCAATGTGGTGTGTACTATTTATGATGACCACATACAAATACACATCGATACCCAAGAGTAGTAGAGTGTTATTATGCCTCGCTCCATAACGATAGCTTTGTTTTCGTTGCTCACATTCGTGTGTTTTTTTTTCTTTTTGCATTTCGTTCAATTTGTGCTGGTGACAAATCTCTTTGTTTTGGTTTATAGTTTTATTTCATTCCCCAACCAAACGTGTAATGACATTTACACGAGTGTTGCTGCTGCTGTTGTTGATGGCGGTGTAGTTACTTAATGTTTGCCAAAGTGATGTTCGATGTTCCAAAGGTTCGGATGATACAAACACATGCACGGTATTGAACATCACTAGTAATTGTCAAGAAGTTCATGTGTGTAGAGCGGTTGATTTCGAATGGACTCTCATGTGCACCTGTTTTGTTTTTCGTTTCTGGTACTGTTCCCTTTTGGTGGAGTTTTTTGTTTTAATAAATTCTGTACAATCGCAACAACAACAGCAGCAACAGAATTTTTAATGATGATTTCAAGCATCACTACTAACGATTAGATGACAACGATATGATGGGCTCGTCGTTGGTCGGCGCTTGTTATTGTTTTAGAACAACTAATTGACACAATAAATCACAATGATGCTGGCAAATACTTCACTCGTCACAGTGGCTCAATTAAGTAATCGTACATAATCGTTATATTCAACATAATAGTTCAATACAGGTATATTTTGGTAATTAATTTCAAATTAAAAACCCAGTTGGGGGTAATTTTAGTACGGAAGTGGTGCCGTATTAGCTCTCCATATGCTAATTAGATCGGTGAACCAATACATTTCATGGCAACAACTTTCAAATATTAAGATGTCATAGACCTGAAAAAATTGTTCTCCTTGAACTAGTGTACAACTAATTCAGAAATTCTTGATGTGTGCCATTTATGCATGTGTTTCTAACACTAATTTATGTAAGGGTTGATAGTTGTGAGCCCAAATTACCGATATTTTCGGACAACTGGCTTCGGAATCATTCGAAAAAAATATATATGGTTTTTCAAAAATGCCGTTTTCGGCTATTCGCCCAGCGCGAACACCGAATAAACCGGCTTTATCTTAATTTTCTATTTACTCAAATTATTATACTTGCTCGGGTCATCATGGAAAACAAATTCGGACCACTATCGAAAGCTATTAGGCCGTTTTTCCGCGCTAAGTTCATTTTGTAAGGGAAGTTCAGCAATTTTTCGTTGTGGTAAGAAGCGGCCCACATTTTCCCTAAACTTTCTAATGCGATGTTGCCCAATCATAGTACTTAACAAATTAATTTTTTATATTGCTATGTCGTTTTTGTGACCAAAAGTTATAAATTTTACAAGAAAAACCGCACTAAATTGATTTACACGCTGTAAATTAACTAAATAGAAAATGTGAAAATGTTCTGCAATAGTATTGCAGAACGAATTTTGCCAGGACAAAAATTCTCTGTTTTAATTTTTTTTTTCAAATTTTTCATTTTTTAAATTCATTTTAAAAATAAATTCAATGAAGCACACTAAACTGAACGCTAATATTACCACCTGTAAAGATATTTCGGATATTCTCTTAAAAGTCATTAAAAATAATAGAATGAGATTAGATTTGAATTGTCTTTTTTATAAAAAGGACTACGAGAACATATGTTTCGGCAATTTTGAAAGTGGCTTAACTGCAAAATATTATTTTTTGTTTTTTATGGCTTACAACGGCGGCAAATTTTCATCAAATTTAATAAATTAGAACAAAAATTTCAAAAGGACTGATCAGTTTCAAGTCGATGATTGTTTGCGCACCGTAATAATTCGTCTAACGTTCATTTTAAAAACACAATTTTCTCTTTATTTTTAATGTGCGTATAAAAATAATCATTATAAGGTTAAAAACGAACAGTGTATTTGAAACAAAAATTGATTGAAAAAATTAATATTCTTTTCTTTCTAATTTTTTTGCCACAATTTAAAAATTAAGAAGAAAATTAAAATTAGTGTTAGAAAGTAAAAATTAACAACTACTTATTCTTAATATATCAGATTGAAATGCTTTTTAAAACTGATGAATTTGAATCTAGTGTAAGTTCTTTGACACATTAAAGTACACACGTCCAGCGGGTAATGCTGAAAATGTGCTTAACGCTCAAAACTGTTATACAGAAGTACAAAGTACAGTTAGTGCAATACCATTTGACAGTGCGATTCACAGTTATTTCTTATCGTATAGTTATTTACGCCATTGTTAAATAATCGCCATGTGCGTGATGGGAGCAGCCACCCATTTAGTCTGCTTCTACCGGAATCCGTTTCACAATATATTTGTAGAATAATTTGACCTAGGTGTTGACCATTTCATTACGTTTCTTGGCTTTATTTAAATTTGAATAAAAATTATAACCAAGAATAGCTGAAATGTTTTTTTTTTTTCATTTGTGTCAAATATTGGGCATTTTGGAGGACGTTTTATATATTTTGGAAAAGGATTAAAAGAACGTATAGAAATTGGGTGTTGATATTTCTTATTTGTAAACAAACTTAGTGAAATTTGTCGTGTACAAAATTTTTATCCGTTTTATCCATCAGAAAATGTGCTAGATTTTCTGATAATTTCCAAAAGAAGGACGAAAATTACCCATTGAAATATGAAACAGCTCATTTGAATGTTCTATGAAAACAATCCTTTTTTAGTTAAATTTAACTGAAGAGAAGAGTCTATAAAAATTATTTCAAACAGTATTTTTGATAGATTTCTTAATAATTTTAAGACAAAGTCAGACGTTTGCTTTTTGAAGATTTGACAAGACACTACTCTACTGCACTAAATTTATGAAGGTAATCGTACACCCCTAAAATTTGTGTTATCTGAGTAACAATTTGATATGTTATATTGATTTTTATAAGAATCAGTTCTGTTATATCATCTACAGCTAACGAAATATAATTCAACGAAGTTTAGAACCAGCAACATGTGGCTAAGTTTGAGATTTCTTTTGACACATCCAAATTTTTTAAGATAAACCTTGAATGCCAGCTTCTCATGAATCACGATTTATTCATTTCAAAAATACGTAGTTTCAGTTATTTAATTTTTTCCAATTCTAGAAATACAGGGTGTCCATCGGCAAGGTATACTACTTTGTTTTGCCGCCATTTTAGTAAACATTAGTCTTGACAGTTTTTGACAGTATTAGGCAGTCGTGAAGTGGAGACGTGGCAAATTTATTATGGGAAAATATTCGATAAACCAACGTGTTTTAATTGTTAAAACATTTTATCAAAATCAATCATCGATTGCAGTGACGATGAGAAAGTTACGTGAAATTTTTGGGAGAAGCAACGTGCCTACAAGACGCACTATTTATCGTGTAATGAATGATTTCGAAGAAAGAGGGTCGGTCTGTAGCTGATAGGGCCAAGCATGGACCACAACGTACTGCAAGATCGGCTAAAAACATTACTGCTGCTCAAGAAAGTGTTCAAAACCATCCATCAACCTCAATTCGACGCCGTGCTCAGGAGCTTGGTCCACAAAGAACAACTTTGCTCACAATTTTGCACAAGGATTTGCATTTGTTTCCATTTAAGATTCAGTTGAGACAAGAGCTTCTTCCACAAGACCATTTACGCCGCCGTACATATGCCAATAGGATGTTACAGCTCGCCCATGACAACCCCGATTTTCATGAAAAAATCATAATGAGTGACGAGACACATTTTCATTTGAATGGATTTGGGAATAAACAGAATAGTCGGTTCTGGGTAATGGAAACTCTCAAATTCATCAGTCACCTTTGCGTCCATTAAAAGTGACAGTCTGATGTGTAATTTGGTCAGGAGGAATCATTGGACCTTACTTCTTTGAAACTGAAAACGGCGTAACGGTAACTGTCAATGGGAAGCGATATCGTGATATGATTGAAAACTTTTTAACTCCACAACTGCATGCTTTGGACTTGATTAACATGTGGTATCAACAAGACGGTGCCACATCGCATACAGCCAGAATTACAATGGAATTACTGCGAGACTTCTTTCCACAACAAATTATTTCAAGAAATGGTGATGTTGATTGGCCTCCACGGTCGCCTGATTTGACTGCTCCGGACTTCTTTTTGTGAGGATATCTGAAAAGCCAGGGTTATGCAAGCAAACCAGAAACGCTTGAGCAACTCAAACGAAATATTCGTGATGAAATTAATGAAATACCGCGTGAAATGTATGAGAATGTAATGAAAAATGTGCTAAAAAGGCCTCGCATTTGTGAGGCTAACAGAGGCGGACATTTTTCTGATATTGTATTCCATACATAATTGCCGACATTACATAAAACATTTATCAATATAAAATCCATTCGCTTTCATTTCAAAAATTATAAACAAACAAAGTAGTATACCTTTCCGACGGAAACTCTGGTTTTTGAATCACAAATTTAGAGGAAGTTAGTAAATCGCTAAATCTGAGCTATTTTTATTTAGTTTTCAAATTTTAAACTTTGTTTTTTTTTATAAGACAAATTTCAATATACCAAACATAAGTACATACAGGGTTGCCCATATTCGACGGACCCATCTGGCAACGCCA
>JAHXMU010017200.1:0-13048 GCA_019455685.1 Philornis downsi
AAGTTATGGCGTTGCCAGATGGGTCCGTCGAATATGGGCAACCCTGTTTATATGTATGTATAAGGTGTAGTAAAAAGAAATGCATTATTTTTTATTTATTATTTTTATTTATTTACTTTTTTATTTTTGCATGGCATTGAATGCTCTATTTAGCATAGCTGGAATGTTTCAGTTTAGGTCAAATAAACATATCCGCATTAAGAATTTGAACTGCGGCGCTTGTGGCGGTTCAATGCTATTTGACCACGATCATTTTCGTTTGGCGTTGCCGTAAGAAACTCATTTTTCATATTCGCCTCTCTTATAAAGATCCTTGTTCTTATTGACAAAAACTCACAAGTTTCTCTTGAAACGAATTGTTCACCAGCAAAATAATTTGAAATGGAACAGAAATAGGTGGCAATCATTGGTGCTAGGATGCATCAGAACCTTTCAACGGCGCTATCGGAGCTTCTGGCGAGTCACTAGCGGTGTGTGTGGCCTGGCGTTGTCGTGCTTTAGCGCAATTCCTCTGCTATTGGCACAAGCTAACTGCTTCTGGGCTACTGCTTCCTTCAGACGATCCAATTGTCGATAGTAAAGGTCAGAATTAAGAGCAGCTCATAGTAGATGAATCCCTGCTAATATCACCAAACATGCAGCAAAACCTTCCTAGTCGTCAATTCTGGCTTGGCCACCGTTTGCGCGAGTTCTCCGCAATTCCATCACGACCATTTTCGCTTGACATTGCCGTAAGTAAACGACATTTCATCATCAGTCAGTGTCTGCTTCAGAAATATATCGATTTTGTTGCGATGATTAAGCAAAGATATGCGGACGGAAATTCGTTTTCGAGAATTGACCTTCCAGATCTTTGACATCATATTTAGAGGAACAGAGTCAACGAAAAACTACGCATGATTGACTATTACAAAAGCAGGAACATAAACACAATTCAGGCCTTTAGCCGCCTTCAACCTTATGGAAGGAAAACTATAAAATGTGGTGTATTTTCCTCAACAATACTGTGTTAAGCAATCCCAAAACTGTCTAAATATTTTGTGAACACGAAATCTTATCGTTCTAACGCCATCTAATTTAACTCGTTCGCATTTCTATAACGTGAGGTATAGATTGCTAAAGTCATCTGTTGGAAAAATAATGGATTTCCTTTTACTACGAGTATATCTAATGATCTTTAAAGTTGAAATTGGTTTTCTTTCTACCAAATTTCCAAGACTAAACTATTGTTAAAAAAATAAGAATAATTTTCAATCAAATTTCAAAATTTCAATTATCAATTATTATATAGAATGCCAAAAATACTTTGTTTACTTTGACATGTACGTGTAGGACACGTAGGTGTCAGAAGTAGGTGAAATCGATCCGGTTGGTCTTTACAAGGGCTAAACCCATTTTTGGATAAAATGGATTTTTTTTCAAACAACTTTTTCATTTGTTCGTCAACTAAGGGAAAACATGGATAATTACGGAAGAGAGCACTCTAAACTCATTTAAAGGATTGTCCTAACTGTGGTTATTGAATAATTTGAATTTTTACTGGAAACAAAGTCAAAATTGATATGTTTTATATGAGAAGAAGGCGTATTTGACACGCCTATTTACTTCAGTTGATAATATGATCCACAAGGGGACAAAATGATCCAGAAGAAAGGGAATATCTTCTATAAGGACTAAATCTGACTTTTTGAGAGATCGTTTTTGGTAAAGATGGATGACTGTATCGTTACAGAACGATCATTTCCAGCGGGTTTACCACAAGGATCGATATTATCCCCGCATTTGTTATCGATATTTACATCCGATTTTAAAACTCTGAAAAATCAGTCTGTAACTTTCTATGCAAATGATTTAGCGCTAATCACCACCGGAAAGGTATCAAATGCTATTGTTCAAAATATGCAGAAAAGCAGTTATGGTATCCCAAAAATATTTCGTAAAATGGAAAGTCAAAATCAACTCTACGAAAACAAAAGCTAACATTTTCCCATACAACAAATCTCTTAGAAGAAAACCTAGTAATAGTTTATCTGTACAAGGAGCTAACATAAGTTTGGAAGATTCAGTAAAATATTTAGGTGTTATATTTGACAAAAAACTAACATTTAGAACACACATTGCCCAAGCTTGCGACAAATCTATTAAATGCGGAAGAGCACTGTACCCATTAATAAGTAAGAAATCGAAACTAAACAATAAAAATAAATCGCCAATTTATAAAATGTGCATTCGATTTATTTTTATCATATGGATGTCAAATTTAGTCAACAAAATTTGCGAACTGTCACCTAAAAAAGCTTCAAATTGTGCAAAACAAAACCTTGAAATGTTCGAGGTGTGATCAAAAAATAACCGTTATTATCAATTTTTTTCAAAAAGTATTTATTTATTCATCAATAACTATCTTGTCCCCTTCAAAGTAATCCCTCTCAGATATGATACACTTATGCCAGGGTTTATTCCAATCCTCAAAACAATTCTGAAACGCGCTTTTTGGTATCGCCAACAGCTCCTGTTTCGATTTTTCTTTTATCTCCTTAATTTTAGCAAAACGCTTTCCTTTCATCGGTGTCTTCAGTTTTGGGAAGAGAAAAGAGTCAGCGAGGGCCAAGTCCGGTGAATTCGGTGATTGAGGTATGATTGTGGTTTTGTTCTTGGCTAAAAACTCATGCACAAGCATCGGTGTGTGAGCTGGTGCGTGAACATGGTGCAAAATCCACGATTGGTTTTTCCACAATTCTGAGCGTTTTTGACGAATTTCTTCGCGCAAACGACGCATAACTTCAAGTAGTATTCCTTATTGACCGTACGACCTTGTGGCAAGAATTCATGATGCACCACGCCATTGCAATCGAAGAAAACAGTGAGCAAATCCTTCACATTTGACCGAACTTGACGTGCTTTTTTTCGGTCTTAGCTCTTCTGGACGCTTCCATTGGGATGATTGGGCTTTGGTTTCAATGTCATAGTCATACACCCATGATTTGTCACCAGTTATGACCTTTTTGAGGAAATCTGGATCGTCATTGACGACGTTCAACAGTTCCTGAGCGATGTCCATGCGACGTTGTTTTTGCTCAAAATTTAGCAGTTTTGGAACAATCTGCGCTGCCGCACGTTTCATGCCTAAAACACTCGTAAAAATTGCTTGGCATAAGCCGAATGATATGTCAACATCATCAGCAACCTCTCTAATAGTGATTCGACGATTATTCAAAATCATTTTCTTCACTGCTTCAATGTTTTCATCGGTTGTTGACGTGCTCGCGCGACCAGGACGAGCATCGTCATTGACATCTTCTTGGTCTTCCTTACACCGGTTATGCCACAATTTAACTTGTGTTCTGCTCATAGTAGATTCGCCAAACGTCACAGTCAACATTTAATTTCATTTTTTACACAAAACTTAATACAGTTTCTTTGATCGATCATTTTTTCGAATAGTAAAAAATCGAAGAGCACACCAAAACACGGCTAACCTTTTTATCTGTCAAAAACAAACTGACAACCAAAAATGGCTGATATTGTCAACATATATAACAGACATTTGTACCAGCATAGCAGAAAAAAATGCGAAAATCAAACATACCTAACTCACGAAATTTGAAAATAGCGGTTATTTTTTGATCACACCTCGTATCTATAACCTAAACAGAGGATACTCAACGAATCGATTGCATTTTAAATTCAGACACAAAATAGTTATTGAGTTTTTAAAAGATATAACACAAAGATTTGAAGTCAAATGTAAATCTTCTAATATTGATTTTGATAAAAAATTTGTACTGATGAGCACTTTTCAATCTTCTAATAGAAGATGAAAAAAGTGATTGTTTACTTGTAAACAAATATATTTATATATAGATTTTTTTTGAACTATAATATTAGATTTTTTTTCTGCAATACTATATGTAAAATCTCAAACTATGTTTGTATTGATGGTAAAAAAAAATCAAATTTCACATTATAAATGTTATGAGTATTTGAGCTACGTTTGATTTCGTGCAAAGTTATTTGTTCGAATTTGTTGGTAGTATCGAATATCGGATTGTTCGCAAAGTTCGTTCGGTTTTTAAAAGCAATTTATTTACAAATTTTTATACAAGAAAACAATTACTTTAATCCTTTATATAATCTCTCCCTTTTTTAATAACTTCTGCCCACCTTCTCTGAAAGCTTTTTAATTCCTTTCATAAAACTCGCGTGGTTTTTCTGAAAAAAAGCGTTCAATTCGATTTTTCACTTTCTTGTCGTTTTGGCAATCCAAATCCTTTAAGTGGTTGCTCAGACTGCGAAATAGGTGACAGTCGGACGTGGCGAGGTCTGATGAGCATGGTGGGTGAGGTAAAATTTCCACCCAAGCTCTGACAGTTTCTGACGGGTCCGCAAGGAGAGAATGTAAGGTACTCACATATCGAGGTTGCTCACAAATCCGAGCTTTTTTATGACCCCGTGAACGGTTGAGACATTTTTTGATTATTTCAGCTATTTCCCTAACTGTTGCACGGGGATTAACAATAATTAAATCTCTCACCGTGCTCGGAAACAATTTCTTTTGGTCGTCCTGATCTGGGAGCTTCCGTTGCGGAAAAGTCGCCCGTAGAAAATCTTTTTTAACCATTTCTGGCAAATTCTTTCATTTGGTCCGTTTTCTTCACAAACAAAACTGTATTTTTCATCTGGCTTCAGCGGACGTTTTTCCTTTGCTCTTTTTCGCTCATTTTTCCACTTTTCAAAACTTTTTTTTTTAAACGCTATAACCATTCACGACTAGAACGAGAACACAAGCAAGCAATAGTAAACAGTTTTGAGAAGGGGTGAGAGGAAGTGTTGATGGCGTTTGAAGGAACTCTACGTCTTGACACGACGTATAGTTAACTAACACATTAACTTAAAGAACTTTCCGAACAACTCAATACATACTTTGAGATATTGAGATAATTTTTAATAAAATTTATTTCACAAGTCTTAGAAAATATAAATAAATCTAAATTTTGTCTAAATTAGTTGTTTTTTTTTAAATTAAGTTTCAACATTTTCTGAATTCGCCATTACTTAAGACTTTGCTAAGCACATTCGGCGATTTAGATTTCGATAAATGTATATTTAGATTGCGCCATATACAGAGTGGTGCAGCAAATGTGCTTCAATAAGAAATTCAAATAACTATTTTTTTAATCAATGTATTCTATTTATTTTTTCCTTGTATAGAATATTAAATTTTATTTTATATAACTAATTGGTTTTGAAGATAATAGACCGTAAATGACCTTCATGCTCATTCACGTATGTCGTATGCGATAACTGATCAGTAAATTATTCATTGCGGCCTGAAGGGCTAAAGACGGGATCGCTCCAATTATTGTTTCAATGGACTTCTTCAGTTCTGTCCAATTCCTTGGTTTCGTCTTGTGCACTACTTGCTTGACTTAGCCGTCATAAAAAAAAGTGTGGTGCAGTCAGGTCAGATGACCTTGCGGAAAGTGGAGTTTCTGGATATTAATTTGTTTGGGAATTTTCGTTGGAGCTTCGCCTCAACTGGTCAGGCTATGTGTGTTCCATTTGACTGGAACCAAATGCTATTGAAACGTATACGTCTTCGGCACAGTTTTGGGTAAAAAAGCAACTTCCGTATCTTTAAATAATGGTACCCATTGACATTATGTTTTTAGTACGATTCATGCGCCACCCTGTATATATTTATTATATTATATATATTTATTTTCTATACAATTTTTAAAGAATCTTTCCATTCGAAAAAATTTTACTTCATTTCTCTCGTTTTGTTTTTATGATATCCCAAAACTGAAATAATATTTGAAATCTTTATCCCCGAATTATAAAGTAAAGGGTTTTTGCTGCCAAACATATTGTTTGTTGTTTTTTCATGCGTCCTTGAGGCTTATTTATTAAAATTGCAATCAATTTCCATACAGTAGGAGTTATTATTAGGCATTCACGTGCCTTGGAGCCCTCCAATCTGTTAAACAGTAAGCAAAACAGAATTGTGTAAATGTTTATTGTAATACAAGTAAATTTTTAATCTTGTTTGTAGCCACCTATCGTAGACCTAAAGCGGCATCATAAGCACAATAACATTTATGAGGATATTTGCAACCAAAAGATTCATATTCACTTAAAAGTTTCGCATACCCGCCAACTCTCCTCATGCTTCAGTTTATGTATGAGAGTGGTTTAATAAATGTGTGTATATAATATTTTACCTAGAGAGTATTCCTATGTCCGTGTGTGTATGTATTTGCGTGTATAGGTAGCAATTTGCTTATGTGCTTACACAAATGTTATCCTAGATATTTAGTCAAACACGCCTAAAAGTATGCTCTGTTATTTTTATACGCAATAAGAAATTGTGCCGACTTTCAAGATCCTCCGGGATTTCTCTTTGCCGCAAAAAAGCAAAATAAATCCTTGTAAACTCACACGCACACACAAACAACCATGCTGGCATACATTTGTCACATCCCTCACTCTACCAAGGACTTAAAGCTGAATAGGCAAAAAAAAACACACGCACACAACGACTTCTTCAAAGAAGACAACGTCGTCCTTCAAGGATACCCATTCATACTGGTATCTGCTCTTAAACAAAAGTTGAGATGAAGATGAAATTAAACAAGACAGGCAATGAGATTGTGGGTCCCACAATGGAATGACAAACATCGCATGACACAGAGAGAGAACAAGTTTTATTGTTAATATCACAAGTGCAACTATGTGTCGAGCAGAGTGAAGAGAAGAAAGTTGGGGAAGTTTTATGACATACAACTGTGGTTGTTGTTGTATGCTAGGGAGCGGGGAAATATTTGTTTTATTCTAAAAAGAAAAAAGAAGTAACAAGTTCAATTTTCTTGTAAAATATTCCAACGTAAATTGTTTGAATTTAAACTGATGCCATCAATTGGGGCGCTGACAATTTTAAAGGGAAGGGACCACAAGTGCAAGGTAATGCGCTATGTGATGATATGTATGATGATTTGAAATGAAGAATAATATATAAACTTATTTTAGATAAAGGTGTACGTTGCCACACTTTGTTTTTTTGGTTGAAAATTTAAGTTAGGTTCCTTTCTGATAGAGAATTTTCTAATGGTTATAGGATTCGTTTTAATTTTCGTGCATGAAAGTACTTGTGTTTGGGGAATCATGTGGATAGACATATCACTTATTTAGACGATGGCTAGAATAGAATCTGTTATCGTTTTTGTTGCTGCTCATAAAGAGAAAAAAGAATTCTCAGAATTAAAATGCGCTGGGCGAAAACTGCGAGATGTCACTGCAGCTTTCTCAAGCATCGAGAAGGAAGCAGCGAAAATGGGTCTGGTGGTCAACGAGGACAAAACAAAGTTATTGGTTTCAACGAACAAATAGTTTACTCGTTTGGGACGCTGTGTGAAGGTTGACAACTATAATTTTGAAATGGTAGAAGAATTTATCTACCTCGGTTCTGACATCGGCATGGAGATAAAGAGGAGAGTATTGCTTGCTATTAGATGTTATTATGGACTAAGCAAGTGGTTCAATGACAAAATCCTCCCTCAACAAACAAAAATCCGACTGTACCAGACGTTGGTTCTACCCGTTATGTGGCGTAGAATTCTAGGTTATGACGGAAGCGGATGAATCAGTATTGGCAGTTTTCGAGAGGAAAATACTCCGCAAAATATATGGACCCATCATCGTTGACGGAGAGTATCGGCGTCGCATGAACAATGAGCTGTATGAGCTATATGCCGATATCGACGTGGTCAAACGCATTAATATACAGCGATTGCATTGGCATGTTGTGCGGATGGATTCAAATGCTCCGACACGAAAAGTTTTCGACAACGAACTCGATGGATGGCGCAGAAGAGGGCGATCAAAACTCTGTTGGAATGACCAGATTTGCGAAAAACTGTCGAAGCTTGGTGTGACAAATTGGAGGAGGAGCGCAGAAGATCGAAGCGCTTGGAACTATTTTCTACGGGCGGCGTATAATATAAGAACATTCCACAAAGTATTGATCAGGTCTCAGGAATCAGATTTTTACAATATACATTTAGTATCGAAGACTATTTCCTAAAGGAAATTTTGTCCAAGAACACCCTTCTATAGACAAATTTCTCCATGGTCACTTTTTTTTATAGGAGGATGTCCCTAAACTTACTATCGTCTCAGTAGAAATTTAATGTGGATACTTTGTATTATAACTTTAGCTACAGCTGTTTCTTGAAAAAGAGGTATTCATAGACCCTCTTCGTAAAGAAAACTGTACCTGTTGCCTTTTCTTCTTATAGAATATCCCCGCAAAAATGTTTGCTACAGAATAATGCATCAAAAGTCACTCACCCTATAGAAGTTTTTTCATAGAAGGAAATTCCATAGAAAATTCCGTTCGAAAATATTCAGGTACATCATTCGACACTCCATTATAAAGGGTGGCGCATAAGCAATGTTAACGGCGACTATATTGAATGCGTTCTTGTGCATTATTCGGTTTGAACTCGTGAACCAATTGCATCTTATATGGGAAAAGATGTAGCATATGAGTATGTAAAATTCCTTGCAAAGATCTCCCAGACATCTCTAACTGCTAAGAACGTCGCCTGGTGGAAGTTTCGGTGCTTTTCTAAATACTTGCTTGCACTCGAGCAAGGGTCACTTTATTTCGAACTGCACGAGGTCTTCCAGCACGTGGAAGATCACAGTCAGTCCCCTGTTGCTCAAAACGCTGAACCAATCGGTAAATTGTTGGAGCGCTTGGAGCATTTCGAACATGAAAGAAATTTCGATATGATCTGAATAATCGAATGCTGACTATCAAAGTAAAATTGAACAACTTTGGTTCTTTGTTCTGTGTTGAGCCTTTTCATCATAAATTTCATCATAATTGTGTAAAGAGACGGAAAAAAACAAACAAAAAATGTATTCACTGACCAAATCTTAACGTTACTTATGCGTCACCCTACATAAAGAGAACCTAGAGAGGCGCATTTCCTATAGAAAATGAAAATTTCTTAATGAAGCCTGTGCCCATTCAATTTTTTCTATGGGAAAGTGTCTTTGTAGACATTTCTGTAAGAGGGAAGTGTCTTCATCGACATTTTTATGCCTTTAGAGACACTTTTCTATAGTAAAAGTGTCTATAAGGCGCTTTTCTGAAGCAAAAGTATCCATGGTGTCGCTATTCTGTACGGAAGTCATTTGTGTAAAGATCATTCTATAGGAAGTGTATATTAAGAAATTGTTCAAGGAAAGTTGCTATTAGAGACCTTTTTCTTAGGTGGCGACTGGAAATCGACATCCCATATCTATTATACGCCGCCCGTAGAAAATAATTCCAAACGCTTCGATCTTCTGCGCTTCTCCTCCAATTCATCACACCAAGTTTTGATAGCACTTCAAAAACCTGGTCCTATTAGAAATGCTTTTGAAAAAAGCGTCTTCTAAAAAATACTTGTTAATTAGAAAAAAATATGTACTGATATAAGTTTACAAACAGTTTTTTCAATAACATCTTTTAATAGAAAGATATCTCCATAACCAATTTCAATATAGAAAGAAAGATGCCCTTATACATACGTTTCCTACAGTAGGGCCTCCGTAGACACATTTCGAAACAAATAATCCACCATAGAAATATCTTTTCAAGAAAAGTATCACTATGAACACTTTCCCTATTATACTTTTTCTATAGAAAAATGTTTCCACAGACTCTTTTTGTCTTACCATAGACACATATTCTATAGTAAGATATCGTCAAAACTGTTTATGACGACGAGAGAGGCATCCGTAGACATCTTTCTCATATGAAATTTTACTTCTTAGTCATTTTACTTCTTAGATTCTCCACAAATACTTCCCAAGAATACAGTGTCCCATAGACGCTTTTAATATGGACAAGAAGTGTCTGAATATCTTTTGTATTAGACACCAGAATGAACGCCTGGAATGTATCTTCAACGATACTTTTTATATTGAAAATTGCCTTTATAGTAGGTGCTTTTATAAAAGAGGGTTTGTGTTCTCCCGCAGAATGTCCTCATATGCACTTTCAATATAGAAAATTGTGTTAATGTAGGAAAACGTGTTACTATTCCTATAGAAATTTATACTTATGAAAATTTTCGATAGAAGTGTCTAATATGAACACTTGAAAAGTGTCTATCCATATTTTTTACAAAAGTATTTCCGGTGACTGTCGAATTCCCACTGATTCGATCACTTTTCTACAGATTTAATGAGAAATGCCCTGCCGACGAATAGAAATGGACTCTAATTCTAACCATCTTGCTCTGCGGCATAGCATCCTGGGTAATAACAAAAACTGGTGAAACAGTTTTGTGTATCTTGAATCCATGTTGAATCCATGTATTACAAGGAATAAAGAGCTGTGTTCACTTTATAGTGACATTGAGATCAAGATCATCAGAGAACAGCGCTAGCAGGGTCTCGTTCAGAGGATGGATTGTGAAATCCTTCGGCCATATTAGAGAGCAATAAAGAGAGGGTAAAACATCATTGGAAGTACTTGGCCTATAAAGATTTGTCGTAACGAAGGGGAGAATTAAATCGGAAAAACGAAGCGTTTGAAACTCTTTTATATATAGAAATTGTTATAATTTTAAATGCCATCTAAGTAAGTAAACAAAAAGCGCGCGCCATAAATGTTTGTCCTACCTGAAAAATAATAAGACAAAATATACAAGAAAAGACGAAAGTTAACACAAGACATAAATAACTTGTAATTTGGTAATGTTTAAAAGCAAGAGTTTCAATTCCCTCTTTGACAATTCATTTGCTCAAAATAGTAAAAGGAGTTCTTTCTGATTTCATCTGTAGCCCCTTTTGGCCAGTTTTTGAAAAAAAACTCATATGCATCTATTAAAAATGCCTCCAAAAACTTATTTACTTTGCCCGCAAAAAGGCTACCGCTTTCGTCTTTTTCTTACATCAAACGACTTTTTATAAAAAGTCTATTTTGCCCCACATTTTTAGAGGAGAACGATAAAAGTGAAATTCAAGTTTAACGATTAAGAACACTTTATTGGTCACACTTTTGTAGCGTTTTTTATACGCCATTGTCAGCTAGGCGCCTGCCTACACTTGCATACTTTTTGGCTATATTAAAAAAATCAATAGAAAAGCATATCTTTGGGCGTTGTTTTAAATACTACGCATTAAATCAATTACAAATTTTCGCCTATCACTACATTGAATCTCAAAATTATTGTTAAAATACCCAACAATATTTTGGTTATATTCAATTCTGCTGTACTGGCCTAGCAGAAAGCACTTTATGTCATTTCCATTTCATGGATATCTTTTATTATCTTAACAATGCGCAAGGTTCAGTGGGAAGGTGTAAAAGTGAGGTTATGCCCCTTACTGGCATATTTTCTTCTATGTCCGTTTTTTTTCTCCATGGCTGCGGAAACCATATCCTAACAAAACATACACTGACATAAACATATTTGTATATGTATGTATCAGTATTTATTTGCCTGGGAATTTTATAACAATAACACGAAAACAGATTCACCGTTATGTAAACGCAATAGAGTATCACACGTTGGTAGTGGTGCTTTCCAACCATAAAATACAATGTAGACCATTACATAAGTATGAGTGTTTGCCGTTGAATTAGTGTTTGAATGTATGTGTGTGTGTGTATGCGCGGGTGTTTGTGGAAGTGTGGATTTTTTTTTAACTAACAAAACTTCCTCGAAATGAAATCGTATGAAAGTAAAATTCGAAACTCATGGATTTGGCTATTGTGGAAAATGGAAATGGTAGTTGTCCTGAATTTCCCCAGAAATAATCTCGTGCTCACTCACACACGCAATCAGCCGGACTTTCACGCTTATCCACACGTTTGCAACTGTTTAGTAACGTAGCCGTGTTAGTGAATTCTTTTGTATACCGAATATCCGTTGATAACGCTGGGTAATGCCATAATATTGGGTGGAAGTATAGAAGCTGGTGCCAAATGTGTTGTAGGAATTGAATTACGCAGTTAATTCGTATTCCAATTCTAAGAAGTGACTAACCGCTCTATGGTTATTATGCGCGGCTATTGTTCGCATGATCGCGGGTTCAATTTCATATGGTCGAAAAAATTAATACACCTGATTATTTGTGCTTTATGTTGAATTTCAGTTACTTTAACGGACACTAAACATGGCAATTCTTTTTTATTTAAATAACTTTAATATGGTAATGCTTTTAAAAGTAAAAACACAACTGGGGCTTCCCCTTTGTTTTCATTATGAGTTAGTTTCGTTCACTTGATCAAAATAACAAATACATTGCTCAGTTCTTTAATATTTTCGCACTCTGCTGTAGTCTTTTTGGAAAGACTAGTTATTTTAATGTTGTTTATTTTTATTCGTAACAAAATATTTTATTAAAAAAAATCAGCCATGGGTCGAAAAAGTCATTGTTCTCCTGAGGAGAGAACAGAGCGACCGATTCATAGCAGAAACTATGAATCGGTCGCTATTTTTTGTACAAAATGCTTTAAAGCATAAAAAGCCCTCGCGAAAGACCCAAAAAACTTCAAAAACAACAGACATCGGTATTGTAACACTTGCGAAGAAGGACCTATTTGTGTCTTCAAGAGCGATTTCAGCAGAAATTGGAAATATAATTTCATCGTGAAAAAAAGTCATTCGAATTGGTCCGGAGGAGACGGTGAAAAAAATGGCGAAACATTTTGTGGAACGATGAAACAAAAATTAATGTATTTTGAAACGACTGTGCCCGGAATGTTCGACGCCCTAAGGATAAGGAATTCCATATTCGCTTTGCAAAGAACACAGTCCAGCACGGGGCGGCAATATTATGGTCTGGAGTTGTTTCTTGTGGTATGGTGTCGGTCCGATACATCGAATTACCGACACTATGACCAGATTCCACTACAAAGATATCTTGAACTATGCTGTGAAAAGTAAGCCTCCTAGATGGGCGTTCCAGCAGGATAACGATCCGAAGCATACTTTTAAGTTGGTAAAGGATTGGTTCCAAGATAATAATGTTGCCCTTCTTC
>JAHXMU010017214.1:0-12302 GCA_019455685.1 Philornis downsi
TTTTTTTAAAAACATGGGTCCGTCGAATATGGGCAACCCTGTATTAGTATCAATCTGTAAAAAGAAGTATGGAATTGATCAATAATATATTGTCAAAATTTCTATCCAATATATGGACTCGGAATTTGGCATTTTGATTTTTTTACACTGCTCGATTTTGCCAGTTTATCTCAAGTGCGTTTTGCAATTTACTTAAAAATATAGGGCAAGGAATTTGTCTTAATTTGCCTCGTGTACCGAATCGCCGAAAATGTTGCAGAAAGCTTATGATGAATTGACTTTTTCAAAAATACGTGCAGGCGAGTGATATAGTGCTTTCAAAAGCGTTCAAAATATGGTGGAGGATTTACCTCCCTCGGCCATCAATGTCTTCAACTATAGTGGAAGATATTTGCTTCGCTCTAGTTGGCCTTCAATGTTTTCAACTAAAATTTATATCGATAAAGTGAAATAATGAAAATCATTATCTAAGTTTGAAAGTGATAGCCGATGAATTCTCGGTGTCTTGCGAATCAATTTGCATAATTTTGCACGAATGTTTGGATATGAAGTGCGTTGCCGATCGACTAATTCCGAAAGACTTGTACTTTCTTCAAAAACTTAATAGCTTAAAGATTGCTGAAGAGATATTGGAATGAGTCAACGCCGATTTTACCTTCATGAAACGCGTTATAACTTGTGATGATGCAGGGGTTTACGATTTTAACGCACAAACCAGTCCCCAACCCTCACAATAGCGCTTTCCCAAGCATTAACTGAAAAAAACACTTCAAAGGCAATCTAAAGTCAAGATAATTTTGCCTGCCAATTATCTACTATTAATTATTGAATGCCGATTGTTATATTGAATGTTTTTTTTATTGATTATCACTCTATACTTGCTAGGAAGTCACACAATAAATAGAAAATATTATCTGGGCACTATGCTGCACTAAAGAAACCAAAATTCGTCGAAGAAGATCAGATTTATGGTAGAAAAACTTATGGATTTTGCACTATGATAACGCACCGCCTCACAAGGCTGTCATTGTGAAGGAATTTCTGACCAGAAGCTCAATAAAAATCATCGAACAACCACCGTATCCGTCTGGCTGCCCCTTTCCTCTTTTCAAATCTCAAATTACCACTTTCAGCAACCCCTTTTCGGTCTATAGAAGACATAAACGAGAATTCGTAACTAGAATTGAATTCTTTTCCGGAAAATGTGTTTAAAAAATGTTTTAATGATTGGATTGTACTCTGGCATAAGTGTATTATTTCGGAAGAAGCAAAGCAAGCAAAGCATTACAATAAATTTCAATGGGCCAATAAATTTTTAGTGTCTTATTTACCAGTTCCTGGTACTTTTTGGCAGAATTTTTAACGTTGTGTTATATGACAAAACTTTCACTAATAAACATAGTAAAAACCAACTTCTAAAATTGAATAGCTGCTCATTAGAACTAATATTGCTTTCAGCATCTCTTAGCGCAGGAGCTACATAGAAACTAGCAACTTTTTCTAGCAATACAAATTCTTTGTTTCTGTCATTTTTCAACAATTTCAAAATTTTGAAATGTTTACTTACCTCCAACTTACAGCATAACTAAATATATTTCTTTTATTTATTTTGTTTCGTTTACAAAATTAAGTGAAACTTCTGCGAAAGGTATATCAAGAAATACTCCAAAGATTATTTCTTAAAATCAATAACTGGGAAAGAAAAATATCTCCACCGCCAAACAATAGTTTTTAAAATAACTTTTTTACAAAAAGTGCAATTTCTTGCTAACCAAAATACGTTCTAAACAATACAGTAACAAAGAAAAACTGAACTTCCCACACCAGAAAAACACGAATTTTCGTTTAGTAAAAGGAAAGCAAATAATATCTTCGTCGTAGCACATTTTAGCACAACAAACTGTAATGTTTTTCTTTCTTTCACCACCATTTGTGGTTTATATTTTTATAATACGACACGCAGACCAACTGCGCCAAACATCTTCTCCCTTCTGTCTCTAGAGATCCACCATGTTTGAATTTTGTGTCCTTTTCCTGGTTGCAAAACAAAAACGCGTATGTTGCCTTTCAGTTTCTGCTCCACGCGCACATTCAACTTAATAGAATAGAATAGGGTGAACGAAAGCGAATCTCAATAATCCATTTTATTGCTACCGTTGTTTTTTTCTACTTTTTCTTTCATTTGAGTAAACCTGCGTGTACAGACAGCTTTTCTATGAATTTTATTGTCACTTTCCGTGAACATTTGTCGCTTCATCCCACCTGAATAAAATAAAATTTCAACAAATTGCTTAAAAAGTGGCATCAAAAATATGTCATCAACTTGCCGAAAAAAATGTAATCAATTCAATGAAATGTTACTCCAACTTGAGGGCTGTGGATTTCTTCAAAATTGTATATTTCATTCAATTCCAAAAATGATTCCTTCAACGTGCAAATTAATATAATGAGAAAAAAATGACAAATTGGCTTACAAAATTCCAAGTTATAAAAACCGCAAAATTAATATTGAAAATATTACGTTCACGGAACTTTTGGAACATTGAGTATTATCGTCATATGAAAAATATAAAGCGGTAAGTGAGTGGCAGACTTTTACTTATTTAAGCAGAAATAGAAATGTATATCCATTATGCGCCGCATGCAGAAAAGACTTCGAAGCCATCGGGTTTCTTCTACGCTTCTTCTCCAATTCGTTATTCCAAATTTGAGTACTGTTTCAGAAACTTGATGCTACAAATGGAGTTTTGGTAGCCTAGTTCTGAGCCGGCCATCGAATTATCGAATATCTAAGTTTTTTTCCTGTTAAAACTAATGTCTGACAAAATTTGATTTTCTTGTGTGGAAAGAGAATTTGATTATTAAATCGTTAGCTTGACCTATAATAGCACTTGTTTGAAGACAATACTCCTCTCATAATCTGTTGGTTGGTTGATATACCTATCATATTGACGGTTGCGCCGAGATCAATTAAATCGTCCATCAAGCCAAGATTACAGTTATCGACAATCAAGCAGCAGGGTGGCAAAGAGGTAGTATAATTTTTTTTTATCAAAACAAACAACTTGGTTTTATTATCATTTATGGCAAATCCATTTCTTCTGACTCCTTTTCAATGCTTGAGAGGACTGTAGTGCCATCTCGCAATGTCTGTTTTATCAGCGTAAACATATAACATACGCTCTATTAAAGATAGTACAATTTGGAGCGTCAGGTTTCTGAAACAGTGCTCAAATTTGGAATATCGAATTGAAGAAGGGGCGTAGAAGAAACCCGATGTCTTCGAAGTCTTTTCTCCTTGCGGCGCATAATGGATATACATTTCTATTTCTGCCCTCTTTAAATAAGTAAAAGTCTGCCACTCACTTACCGCGCTTTATATTTTTCATATGACGATAACACTCAATGTTCGAAAAGTTCCGTGAACGTAATCTTTTCAACATTAATTTTGCGTTTTTTATAACTTGGGATTTTGTCTACCAATTTGTCATTATTGTTTTTTCAGTATATTAATCTGCACGTCGAAGGAATCATTTTTGGAATTTCATATTCACTGCGACTTTTCTCATAATTGTCTTCAAAATTCGATAGATCACAAGGTATGCTTTCGGTCTTGCAAAGAGATTTTTTTTTTTTTTGCAAAATAATTAAATGAGACCTTTACCTATTTAAACGGAAGACTTACGTTTAGACGTTTTCCTAAAACGTTCAGAATGGTAGACGAACCTACGAATCTATGAACAAAATCATTGTTGGCACAATTTTTATAAAACATATAAAAGTGTTTAAAAAACAATGTTACCAATATAATTTTTTTAAAAATTTTGTTAACTATACTCAATAGAAATAAAAGCTCTTCAAAATGGAAATCTATTCGAATTACGAAGGCAAATACAACTGTTTGTTCATTTGCTTTTCGAACGAATTGAGTGATTCGTTAGTGTCGGTTAGTGCCAAAGTCGTATAAATTTTACGCAAATTTAAAATCGCCTATGGCTTCATACAGTTTTTGCAGTAAAGGTCTGTCGAAGTCAATTTTATAGTCGACGAGTATATGCCATGTATCGACCTGTTTTTCTTGAGCCTTCTCCAGGATTTATCGTAGTATGAATATTTGGCCAGTTGTAGATTTCCAGTATTTCCTTGTTAAAGTAACCTCTCTGTAATTGAAGCATTTAATATCCATTGTATTAAACCCATTTTAAATATGGAAATAACTTTCTTTTAAAAATTGTTTTGTTATATGTGTAGTACAAGCCCAACTGCATGTTAAGACTAAACACTGTTTTTTTCGTCCATTTATAGCACTTGGTAACCCATGTGGCCCATTTTAACCACCTAAGTTTCGTTTTTGGCGCATTTTTGTTATTCGTTAAAGGTGTTTTGTTCCAATGCACATTTTGTTTGTAGCTCCTTGTTTTTCCTTTCGTTTTCATGACGTTTCTTTAGAGGTTTCTAGTTGATGCTTTGCACACCGCTGCCGCAGGTCCTTTGTATTTATGGTTGCCCTAAATTTCAATATACAATTGAATTTTTCATCGTTATACTTCCATTATCTGTTGCCCTGCATCCTTTCAAATATTTGGTTCAATTTGCACCGAGAGTTAGCAATGCACCTCAATGATTTGGTTTAGATTTGTTGTAGCTTCCCCTGCCCGGTATTACTCGTTTGTGGCTACGATGGTGCTGCTTAAAATGCTATGCAAAAGGAAGGCGGTAAAAGGATTGTTGTATTAAATTCGACAAATTGTATTCGAAATTGTGAGTAAAATTTGGAAACTGTGGAAATGATGCAGTTAATGTGGAAACTGAATTGACTGTGGTACAAATTGAATAATAAATAAAAAAAATGCACACAAAATTAGAAATTCTTTTGAGTTTTCTGCTGAAAATGCTATGCGAAAGAAAGGTACATGTACAAAACAAGATACTATCCGTTGATTCTTAAAAAGTTCCTTATTAGCTGTATTTATGTGCATTTGTCACTTTTCAAATTTTACTGAATGTCCTTTCCTGGTTTAATTTTCTAAATGTTCTGTATGGCATGCATCAACTATTGTTTTTTCCTCCCCCAAATTCGAATCGGAATATTTTAAACAAATCCAATGCCGAAACTGAATCAAAGTACCCCATGAAGCTCTCGACCAAACTCAATTTTCATAATATTAGTTGTTTCAAAGTTATCCAAAATGAAAACGCAGCAAAAAGAGGAAAAAATCTATTTGCATTTGCATTAGAAATTATTTTATCCCGTTTTTTTTCTTTGTCCAATGTATATATGTAGGCAATGGCTGGCCATAGACGTTCTGCCATTGCTTTTTAAAATATAAAACGGCCACAGCTCCTAGTTGTGGTTTTACAATTCGCTCCACTTTTTATTTAAGGCTTCCCCTTGAGCAAAATTATGATGATGATAATGCTGTGGAACCACCTACACTGCTCCCAACTACAAACATGCAACCAAATGCAAAAAGGGAAGTTAAAAAATGAATCCCTCTGGAAAGCAAAAAAAGAGAGAAAAATCAAATCATACTGAGTACAGGGGGGTCAAATAAAATTCAGTTAATATTCCATGAAACACTTATTTGAATTTCGAAAAAGAAAACAAAGCGAAAAAAACCAGTAAAACGATCTAACCTCAACGACCAGAAAGAGGAATAAAAAGTTGGTCTCGTTTATATTTTGCGCAGGGATAAAATACTTCTCGCTCTCTTTACCTCTCTCTCTCTTTCTCTTTCTATGGTATGGGCATGATGCCACCACTCGCAGGATTTAGGATATGGTCGAAAGGCTCCCCTCTTTGTTTCGGGCCTCCCTCTTACATTACCTTCATTTTTCTAAACTTTGGTCATATTCAAACGCTATTTGTGGACTGTACAGAGTTTTGTTTGGCCTAAAAACAAATCAGATGACTGCATAAAATCTGAATTATGAATGAGAGCTTCGAGTTGAATGAATTATTCATGCACAATTTTGTGGCAAATTATATCGCAACAAAAATCAATCGGATTGTTGATGCGTGCAACAAAAAGTTGCAAGTACTCGTATAATGCCAGTGTTACAGTAATATGCGTAAATTGGCAAATGATGTGGAAAAATGATTTTGCAATTGGTTTTACTTTTGAAATCAGCTCAACTCTAATGAAGCGTTAAATATGAACAATGCTAAAGGAAATCGAGGAGTAATAATTTTAAAAAATGTTCTTTCAATAATGAATTACTGAGTCCAGGATGCAGAAAAAAGCTAAACAGAATAATTGTAATTAAATTGTGAGGTTAAGGATTTAAAAATGGCAAAATACATAACACGATTTTTACATTTGTGCTTACGCAAACACGACTTAACTCGGAATTTATCGTTTTGAGATATATTGAATTTTAAATATATGGGATTTTAAAATGATCTTAATGACATTAATGACGAAAAAACATGTTCTTATTTATCCATAACAATATTTAAAGATATATAATTTTTGTAATAAAAATCGCCACTATGAAAATTGCTGTAACTTGCAAACTACATGAAATTTTCGCATAAGGATTGGACGCAAATATGTGTCAAAACAAACACAATAATAATAATAGTATTGGATGTAGTAGACTTTGTTCCAACTCCACTTAAGTCGTTTTTCCTTCTAGCTCTGTGGTCCTATACAAATATGACATTATGAGTTGCCTTTTAGCTCAATTCAATGCTATCAGTGTTTCTGCAATTTTCGGATCCCTTACAATTAAAAACAAATGTTTATTTTGAGAATATGATAAGGATATAATTTGTAGTCAATTTGCAACAAAGTCTGCACCCCATTATAATGTTCGGCCAATACCTACAAAGGACAAACCAGATTTTTTTCAATTATCACTAAGTCCGTCTAATGAACTTAAATAAAACTAACAGTTCTATATTTTTGTCATGTCATGTGTTTTATGGGAAAAGCTGGAAGTCCAAGAATGACCTGATATGCATAAATAGGCTGATACTGCTTTGATCGTTTAAAATGCCTTTGATCGTTTTGACAGCGGTATTGTCAAAATTATTCTTGTTCCTGGGTAGGCACAACTGTCCACTATATCGAACAAAAAATTAATATTAAATTTTGTATTACAAATGGAATTTCATGTGTCGAATGGACGAAAATATTACACAAGGCTTACGATAAATCGATTTTCGCCACATGCATATGAGTGGTACAGTGCATTTAAAAGCGGCCGAGATGAGATGGAAGATTTGCTACGGCCATGACTGTCTTCAACTATAGTTAACATCAATGAAATGAAAAAAAAAAATAGTAATTGAATTCATCATTCAAGTTAACTGAGAAGGCCGATAATCTTTCTGTGTCTCACAAGTCAATTCATATCATTTTACACCATTGTTTGGATACGAAACCTGTTGAGGCAACGGATTTTCTTCAAAGGTATGCTAGAACGAGCAAATTTCGATCCCATGTTCATAAAATTATATTATTATTATATTATGTGCTCGGAATTTTTGTAACACGTTCAGACGGTAAACAAAGAATATTTTTCTGGACATTATGCGGCGTTTGAGAAAGTACATTTTCGAAGAAGACCTGATTTATGGAAAGAAACCTCATAGATTTTGTACCAAGATAACACGCCATCTCATTAAGTCATCATTGCCAACAAATTTCTGACCAAAAACCCAACAAATATCAACGAACATTTATGCGATACGGCTGCACCTTCCAAAAGTCAAATGAACATTCCGAGGCTTCCGTTTTCAACCGATAAAATACATAAAAGAAAAATTCTGGTGAAAACTAAAATTTTTGTAGGAAAATTTATTTGAAAAATATTTTGATTATAAGATTTTTTGTTTGCAAATGTGCATTTTTCGAAAGGTTCCTGTTTTGAAGGCGATGCAATAAATTTTTGAATAAATAATAAATATTTTGCGTTTTAGTGACCAATTCTCGATAATTTTTTGGATGAAATTGTATCTTAATATTGCAGACTGTGATTCAAACTCCCACATTCAACTTAGTACCTTGTTAGCTCAATATTTTTCTTTTAATGCTGACCATTCTAAATAAAAAATTTTTCAAACTTTTGGTTTTAACATTTACTTCATCGTGTCAGTCATATCAGCGTACGTTGAGTGATTTCTTCGGATTCACAATCTGAAAATGGACATTTGAATCTAAATCTGGACAACAGGAGAACATGTAAAGTTTCATCTTGATGGCAATCTGTCATGGCCAAATTAGCTTTTATCAATAATCACTGAATTGTTCTAACAATTTGAAATAACATTCCCTGTGCAATGTCTTCCTTTTTAGAGGTAGTAGATTTGATTCGAACTCCGTGCTTCCCAAAAATTTCTCGCCATATGATCTTTGGGAAAAGCAAGCCCAACTATTCGCTACACGTTTCATGCGATATAATTCTTCATTACTCCACATGGAAATCCGTGACTTGATATATACATATATTGATGAAACTTACTTGTCCTTCGATGCCACATGTAATTATATGTACATTTTCGATGTATTACCCAAAATATTGAAGAAATACTCGATAAATTTTATTCTATTTTATATGTTCTCCTCCTTTCTTGCTTTAAACTTAATTTCCTTCATTAGTGCAGCACAAAAATTTATTTGTATTTTATTTAAAATTTTTCGTGTCCGTCTTTTGTTTAACCAACTTCGTATAAGAAAGATGGCATAAAATGTTGCCAAATAAATCCTATTTGTCGTTTAATTACAATTTTCCACACCATCCTTGTGACAGTTTTATGACCTCATCCTTTTTCCGTATCAGTTGTTTTTCGATGTTCATTCGTCGCTTTGCCTCCATGCAGCATCATTCATTCATGATGCTCGTTCTCATCGTTGGTAAAAGAGCGGCGAGCGATGATAATGATGATGGCGGCGTCGAGGACATCTTTAGTTGTGTCGGTGTGACCAAGATGTTAATGACGTTAGTGTATCCTTTTTCGTTGTTTTTGGCTTAAGGGCTGTCTGGCCGGTGCCGTAGCTGATACCTTTTTTTGAAATTTATTTTTGTTTTTTGAAAGGGAAGAGACGAAAAACCGCAAACATAGACAAACCAGAGATATATCAGCGAGCCACTTCCACAACAACATCGTCGTGCCAGGATTTGCAACAACAATTACTGTAAGATACAGTGGTATTTTCCATCAATTAATATGAAAAACGCTTTCCTTTTTTGGTTCAAATATTTTTGCCCGAATATAAAATAAAGAGCCCTCCTCCTGGCGAGGAAAAGATTCTATTAAATATACTCGTATAGAATTATTAAAATAATTAGCCAACAATACAGGCAATTATTGAAAATTTCCGCCATAGCAAAAAGAGAAAACATATTATTTTCCTTATTTAAAGGATAAATGATGAGGGAGTTTCTGCTCATATTTTTACATCCATTAGAAAACGAAAGTGAATTCTTCTCTTAAAAATCAATGCACGAAAAATGAATATACATAATTGATATTTTTCTCTGTGGTAAAATATGTGGCCTTGTTTCCATGGAAAAAAGAAAATAATTTAAATGTTTAACTCTATTTATAATAATATTCATAAACGAAAATATCTTCCTTCGATTACTATGGCAAATAAACAGGATTTTTGTCTACAAAATAGGGCTGATAAATGAACCAAGAACGACCAGCGCCTTTCGTATTCAAATCCTGTGAAATTCTTGGCTTTTGTATATTGACTTCGCGGGCACCGGTCGAACGATCTCGATGGGACGGACATCCGCTTTCAACTACTGCCATACTTTACAGTGCGAAACAGCGAACATACAGCGTTGTCTATGATCATTTTCTATCAGCTTCCAGCAGTTAGTTGGATTATGCACGGACGTAGGCCCAAGTTGATGTCTATGAAAGATCCCCATTTTATTAACGCACGAGTGGTGGCAGGTTGGTTATCCACCTCTAGTCTAAATCCCGGTTGCAAGTTTTTCCACCCCATCACATTTTAAATTACATTCGGTTTAAATTTCGCAAAAGCGATATTTTGATTTTTTTTTTCTTGTGCCTAAGAAATGTGAATTGATTTTAAATAAATTTAAAAATTGAAATTCAAATTAAAGGAAAATTCCCAAAAAAGTATTATTTCATTCTTCCCAAAACTGACGTTGATGAACCAGCCCAATACTATATGTATATGTCTAAAATTTAGAGCGCAGGGGCTCTGTTTGAATCATACCAAAACCGGTTTTCCTTTCTGCATCGATTACGTTCGAGGAATATAAAAGATACATTTACTGTCTAGTAAAAACCGTCTCAAGAGAAAGTTTATATTTAAAGAATAGTTTAAAAGAAAAGTAACATTTTTATTTATTAATTGTTGAGATACCCGATTTGGAAATTTTTTTCTTAATGATAATATTCTCCAAAGTAAACCCTTGCAGTTGCGGCACCCATTTAAGCGAACAGTAAAATGTCTTTTGGCGACTCGACAGATAGACTGCGTTGCCGTTTCACTTAGACCAACTTATGTGGTCTCTACCGCAAATTAATTTGCCATTGAAAATTTGACGAACACATGGCAGGAATGTATTGGATGATTTTATTAGACGGTCCTGCAGGAAACATATTCTTTATTTAGAGCCACTAAAGTTTCGCAGTGTAGGCAACAAGAAGCCGTTTAACATCTTCACATAACGCTTTGAATTCACTGTAGCTGCACGTCCAATTTTATCTTCAAAAAAGTGAGGGCCGATAATACATCGCGACTACATCATAGTCCGTATGGTCACTTTAGGCGAATGAAGGATTTTCTGAAGTTAGAGTTTCGGGTTCGTTGTAATCCAGTAACGCCAGCTCTGCTTATTGACATGTACATTAAAATAGGCTTCGTCCGAAAACAAGATATTGGTCAACGTTGAAAAGCACTCAGTTGCCTGCTTTACACAGTCAAGCCTCTGGTTGGGATTCTGGGGCAGCTTTAGGTCTTTATGCAAAATACTGGTTAATGATGATCTATATATATGTATAATGGAAGCAATTTCACGCTTTCGAATTAAAAGATTCGGATCGTCGTGAATAGAATGATTAACACTTCGCGTTTCCTACCGTTCTTGATGACTTTGATCGCCCGGATTTTGATTTTTCCAGTGTTGTGTCTTCAAACTTTTTGAATCATTTTCGAATGGGAGGAATGCTTGGCGCTCACTTAACTTGAATATTGCAGAATCTTCTACGCACTACAGTCGATAAATCAACGCTTTTGTAACACCCTCGCACGCAAAATGCTCGGTCCGCTCCAGGCTACTTCAGATCCGTTGCATTCACGCAGTATTCTAAACAAATGTAAACTTTCTTATGACATACCTTCTACTAAATTTCGGCTTCAGCTTTAGGTTTAGAAACAAAATATGAACTAAAGTAGTTACATTTATTCTTTTTCGTACATCTCGTAAACCAAAGCAATCTGCAAATATCGAATATCATTGTTGAATTTGCCAAATCAAATTTATATATAATTCGATATAATTTTATGTCGCTTTTACAATTGTGTAGAACAAAAGGCAAAAATGTGACGTACTGAAAAAATGTGAAAATCGATTTGGATTCTGGAACATAAAAGCTGTGCATTCTATATAATTTGTTCTCGGAGATGGCGAGCCATCCTTGATTTGTTTGTTAATGTAATTTAACACAAATATTTCCATGATCCTAATTCGGCTTACACTTGACTATCTGGAATATTTTGAATGTATTTAACGTTTTGAGTGTTCAAAATATTTTAGTCATTTGAATATTTCGATTATTTTAAATTTGTTTCCTATTTTATATTTGTTTCATATTTTAAATATTTAATATAATCGGAGGTTGCATAGACTGTTCTAATCTTTTGGCACAGATTTCATTTTACGTTCCACATAAGTCTCTGCGGCGAACACATATTTTTGATATACCTCGACACTTTACTTCTTATGCAAAAAAAAACATTACTCTGAATCGTGGATTTTATATTCTTAATGAAATTAATGAATATGCCTTGAATCAAGATTTCAATCAACTCGTAGAGTTTGACTCATATCAATATTTGTTTCGATTATATCTTAACAGACTTCTATGATTAAATATTTCTATTCTAAATTGTTTATAAATAGTATACATAATATAAAATTATTACTGTTTTGCCATTGTTAGTCTGTAAGGAAATTTTGTTCCATAGATTTAAATAAATGAAATGAAATGAAATGAAATGAAATGAAATGAAATGAAACGAAATGAAATGAAATGAAATGAAATGAAATGAAATGAAATGAAATGAAATGAAATGAAATGAAATGCAATG
>JAHXMU010017220.1:0-20409 GCA_019455685.1 Philornis downsi
TTTTTTTATAATTTTGCCAATTCTTTGCACAGTAAGTCGATTATGACGACCATAATCACGCCGTAATGCACGATGTCCACGTTTGAAACACCACTTTTGTAGCAAATTTTAACTATTTTTACGCATTCTTCGGTTGTTAAACGATCTATTATCGTAAATGGCAAACCTTTCACTATATAAATAACATTTCAGATGACAGGTATTTAACAGCTAATAGTGTTGCCAGACTGATGGTTTTGAAAACACTAAATAGATAACCTCGTATTTGGGAGAATTCCAATTCGAAGTTAAATCTTCCATTTGCATTTGAGAAAAATTTAGTTAAAAGTGAGGTTTTTCAATGTATTGTTGTATTGTTTCAAATGAAATTGAGATTTTTTATTTACATTTGAGAAAAGTCGAAGCGGAAATGAGACTTAATTTTATATGTGAGAAAATTTCAAATGATATTAGAATTTTGTATTTATGTTTGAAGAAATTGCTAACAAAAGTGAGGAATTTTTAAATAAAATGGCAAGATTTGCACAAAAAAATTTAATATTTTATAATTTATTAATATTTTAATAATTGTTTAAATAAAGTTGAGAAATTTTCAAACAAGATTCAGAGAAATTTCTCAAAGTAGTTAATGAATATCATCACCACATCACATGTGTGCAACCTGTATTTTATTTGATAGAATAAAAATTAACAAAATCTTAAACGATATTAAAGGAAAAGCAATTAAATTATTATTGTTTTAAATTAAATTATTAATGTTTTAAAAATCCCAAATTGTTGTCTTCTAATTTTATCAACGATAGTACCCAGATATACCTATACTTAGGTATGTTCATATATTTGATATTGCGATTTGTTTCAAAAATTCATGAATTTGCATATGTTTTCTATTCCTAAATTCGAATTTTGATACATATTTCTCATACCTAGTTTTTGGTTTTTAATTGTATCAATTAAAAATAAAATTTTAATTCGAAAATTTTGTCTCAATTTAAAATTACTTGAAAATTTCTAAATTTCATTTTGAAATTTTCTAATTTCATACGGAATTTTGTCTCAATTTTATTTGTTTCATTTCAAGTGTAATTTTCTAAAAAAAATTTTCGTACAATTTTCTCAATTACGGATAGAAAATATAACTTAAATTTGGAATTTTCTTTAAGACTTAATTAAAAATGTCAATTTAATTAATTTAGAATTTTACTAAATGTAAGCCAAAAAAAAAAAAATTCATTTTGAATTTTATAACATATAAATAGAAAATCTTAATCTCATTTGATGTAGCGGAATTGTTTAGAATGCGGCGGAAATCCTTCGGTAAACAGATTTTGTCGTAAGCAAAAATATTTCAAAGAAGGACAGGAAAGTGTTGAAGACGAAGAGTATCCCGGACGACCACAACTGATTGCATCCACCAAATGTGAAATTTGGACTGCACAAAACTGCTGAGTAACAAGTAGGGATCTTGGTGATGATGACGGTATTTCAAACAGAAGAGCCACCCTCTTTTTAAAAGATATTTCAAACCGTAGACGCGTCAAATCTCGATTGACATCACAACACATAATTTTTTCGTAGCATCGTGTTAAAATTTGTGCAAATATTACCTCTGCTATCAAGATGGTATACAAATCTAACGCATTGCCGTGAAAATTGAGACGTAGATCTATGCTTTTGATCGTGACACATTATCGTACCAAACGCGATTCAGTAGCAAAAAATCGCGCCAAAATCGCTCAAAAATCAAAGTAATTTGAATTTTATAACATACAAATAGAAAATTTCAATCTCATTTGATGTATTTAAAGAAGAATGAATCAATTTCATATGAAAATTTCTACATTTCAGTTGGAAACTGTGAACTTACAAATTAGTTATTAAATAATTAATTACACTTTTAATTGACAGTAAATAACAGAGGAAGGGTCTGTTCATTTCATACCGACATTCGAGCATATAATCAATTATTATTTAGATTATAATATTATTATTACAGTGTACAATGGAAATCAATCAATCGGACTACTTAATGGACTGATAGAGGTTATAATCACATATATTTAACAAAAAGAAACTATTATTAGTTATTAATTAGTACATTAAATATATAGAGAACTAGCCGACCCGGCAAACGTTGCTTTGCCTTCAAATTTTATTTTTATTGGAAATGTTTCATGCCAATCGGTCTATTATAATAAGAAACGCCTATATTTGCAGAAGAACCTCAAATATGTTCACTCAACCGAAATACAAAATCCTGTTTAAATACCGTTAGCAGGAGCAGAAATATTTGCTTTTTAATTTGTTCAAATACCGTAAGCAGGAGCAGAAATATTGGATATTTATTTTGGATATTTACCCATATTTGCAGTAGCACTTAAGATGTGTACACCAAACCTACGCACCAAATTTTGTTCAAATACCGTAAGCAGAAGCAGAAATAATTGATTTTTAATTTTTTGTTTGTATGGGAGGTACCATGCCCCTTTGTCCAATTGGACCGAATTGTAAATCTAAACCATCCCGGGCACCACCCAGACGCATATACAAAAATTTATGCAAAGCGGTCCAGCCATTTTGGAGTTTTAAGCATCGGAACAAACCACGATTCATTTTTATATATATAGATAGATTACTTATATAAAACGGTTATTCATTGTGAGTTTGCATACGAGAATCTTGTAGATATTCTTGTGCAATATTATGTATTAAGGAATGTACATATTGGTGTGCAGCTAAGTTTTTTTTTTTCATAAAAATACAACTTTATTATAAAAACATGTTTACAAATGATTCATTGAAAGCATTGCCCATCCCTAGCTACTACTTTTTCACATCTTTCTGGCAGAGATCGAATTCCGTGACAATAAAACTGTTCATATTTTGAGGCTATCCACGAATCTAGCCATTCCTTAATGTCGTCAATTGACTGAAACTGCTGGTCAGCCAAACCGTGTGCCATCGAACGGAAAAAGTGGTAATCGGACGGCGCAATATCTGGAGAATATGGCGGGTGGGACAAGACTTCCCATTTCAGCGTTGCCAGGTAGCGTTTAAAGGGCTTGGCCACGTATAGCCGAGCATTGCCATGCTGAAGAATCACTCTTTCGTGCCTCTTCACATATTGTGGGCGTTTCTCGCGCAGAGCTCAGCTCAATCGTATTAATTAAAGTCGATACCGATGCCCAGTGATGGTTTCGCTTGGTTTTAACAGTTCGTTATAAATAACACCGACCTGATCCCACCAAATACAGAGCATAACATTCGCAGCGTGAATATTCGGCCGAGGCGACGACGTAGAAGCATGACCGGACAGCCTCCATGACTTTCTTTTCTTTGGATTGCTGTAGCGAATCCATTTTTCATTACCCGTTACAATGCGATGAAAAAAACCCTTCCTTTTTTGTAGCTGAAGCAGTTTTCACAACCGAAAAAACTACTCTCAACGTCCCTTGGCTTCAACTTGTAAGGAACCCAAGTTCCTTGCTCTTTAATCATTTACAACGCAGACAATCGCTTGGAAATGGCTTGACGGGTAACTCCTAGTACTGCAGCAAACTCTACTTGCGTTTGACACGGATCTCCATCAAGAATGCCGTCAATTCAGTGGCTTCAAAGTTTTTTCGTCTTTCTTCACACGAACGGTCGTCAACATCAAAATTACCGTCTTTAAAGCGACGGAACCAATCTCGCCACGTTGTTTCACTTAAAGCACATTCTCCGTAAACGTTTTGAAGCTCTCGGTGAGCTTCAGCTGCCTTTCTTTCCATTGAAAGAAGAAAATCAATACTTCCCGCATATGATAATTTTTTGGCACAAAATCATATATTTTCACGCAACCAACAGAATATGGCGTCAAAAGAAAATCATTGTTGCGTCGAGGAGGTATGTTTACCATATGCCTTAGCTTGGCTCATGACGTTTAGGTTATGGCAGAATCGACTAGCACTTACAGCTAGCTTCATCTATGGGCAAACAGCGGGAACTTAGTTGCACACCTAACAATTGTACATAACGTGAAATGAATAAATACAAAGTGTTCCCAACTTTTGTGATCTATCGTTTTCAATGGGAATATAAATGATAGGCATAAATTACATATATAAAATGTAGTAAAAAAATCTATTAAGTTTTATTTAGCATATTTAGAAAGATCCGATTTACGTCAAATACGGACCATTTTGTTCCATAACTTGTTGCTATTTACTTCATCCTTTTTTTTGTCAAAAAACTGGGACAGCAAATATTTAAAAGTTGCTCTTGAAGCATATTTTCCGCCATCACAATCATTCGCTACAGGCAGGAACTGGTGATAATCACTTTGCGGCATGTCCGGGCTTATAGGTATGTGCAAACTAAACATAAAAATGCCCAAACCAAACTGCCGACGCTCCTGACTAATCACCATCCATGTGCGTGGCCTGACGTTATTCTGATGGAACACTATTCCTACTCTATTGCCGAAAACTAGTAGCTTCTGGGCAAGCTAGGTGCTGCTCGATTTAGCGCTTAAAGAATATAAGCACTAAATTGGTTATTAAATATTCTTTAAGGGCTAAATCGGTCACTTGTGTGGAAGGCGTATTATCAATAGGTTAATTTCTTATCAGAAGGGGTATTATCAACAGGTCAATTTTGTCAAATTTTGCCTAGCATCATATAGGGTGATTTTTTAAGATTTAAGCTTTTTAGGTTGGCAGCACTAGTTGGTAATGGTTGGTCCAAACGCCATCTGTCAAAGTGAAAAGTGTACAGTATACTCTGGCATTTCATCATGGAGAGACTAACAAGCGAGCAACGATTGCAAATCGTTGAAATTTATTATCAAAATTCGTGCTCTGTGACAAATGTGCATCGTTTGATACGACCATTTTGTGGTCGTCATAATCGACCTGCCGAATCAACAATTCGTGCTGTTATCTCCAAATTTACTTTGTTGGACATAAAACCAACAAAGTAAGTGATGATTTGGCCTTGTGAGTTGGCCCCCAATATCTTGCGATTTAACGTCTCTTGATTATTTCTTGTGGGGTTATGTCAAGTCGTTAGTCTATGTAGACAAGCCGGACATTATTAAAGCCTTACAGGATAATATAACACGCGTTATTTGTGGAATACAGGCCGAAATGCTCGAAAAAGTGACGAAAAATTTGAACTTCCGAATGGACATTTTGAGACGGAGCCGCGGACAGCATTTACATGAAATTATCTTTAAAAATTAAATGGCAAAGACCAATTTATCGATTCCAATAAAAAATTTTAATATATGATGCAAATTTGAGTATTTTATTCGATTTAAAAAAAAAACTATAATTAAAAAATCACCCTTTAGTATGCACAATATATCAGTCAAACGAAATTTAGTATAATTTAATACAGGCTAAAGGTTTGCTAAAGTACGGTTTGAGAGTAAAAATGGATCATGCCTTTCTGGCAACTTCCTTACAAATTAGCTGATTTTCTGAAATACAGTTTTTTGCTTGCAACAAAAAATTCAACCGATTAGCTTCGTCCTTTCTGATATATTCCGTACAAATTACGGATTTCTCCTTTTCTCATAGTCGTATATTTCATTAAATTGCAAGAAATGTTGTAAATTTGTAATTGTACATTAAGGATTTGTTAAAGGGGGCATGGAGCGAAAACGTTTGACAAGGTTTGGATCATTGGACTAATAGTTAAACTAATAAGCTACCAATTTCCATTGCACTTGCTCATTCTCATTTACAATATGTTACATAGCAGAACATTTTTAGTTAACGTTAACAACTTATACAGCAGTCATAGCTTCCCCATATTTAATGACTTACAGCAAGGCACAGTAAATGCACCAACCTTGTTCTGTTTATTTATGAATGATCTTTTAGACAAAATAGACAATATAATAGCCTTCGCAGATGTCATCGTCATTTATCATTCTGACAATACCATCGACAACATAAATATTCAATTACAACTCAACTTTAACATAATAGAGAGTTTCACCACAAACTGGCACCTTAGTATAAACACAAATAAATGCGAAAGTATACAATTTCGGCCCCCGGTCGCTAAGTGCAATAACAATATCAGGAATAATTGGAAAAAGTTTGGAATATCATCCAATCTGAACAATTGTTGCATTCCGCTTTCTGAAAGCGTAAAATACCTAGGTATCTACCTCGACAGATTTCTTTATTTTAATTCCCATATTAATTACCAATTAATCAAAGCAAATAAAGCATAAAGCATATTTATAAAAAAATGTTTAGCTCTAAATTGTTAGACAGCAGGATAAAAGTTATTATGTACCAATCATTAACAAGACCAGTTCTTACATATGGGTGTCCTATCTGGTATAACATCTCACCATCGTATATAGAAAAATTAATGAAAATTGAAAGAAAAATTTTAAGAGCTTGTATGTCCATGTATATATCGCCTGTTAAAACCAGGAAAGGACAGCACCAACAAAAACAATTATAGACCAATTTCACTGACAAATTGCATGTGTAAACTTTTCGAAAGAATTATAATTAAAAGATTAAATTGGTACATAGAAACAAATAACATACTTAATGTCAATCAATCTGGTTTTAGAAGAAATAGGGGTACTATTGATAACTTAGCTTTAATACATTCCGATGTAATGGAAAACTTTTCTTTCCGAAGAAATGTTATAGGTGTGTTTTTTGACATCCGTAGGGCATATGATTGTGTTTGGAGAGGACTCATTTCCAAAAAGCTGAATAAATCAAAAATTTGTGGAAATATGGCTGCATTTATTTCAAATTTTTTACATGAAAGAGCATTTTGTTGTATTGTAGGGAATACTACATCAAATTATTTGCCCCTTGAAAACGGAGTGCCTCAGGGCTCTGTTTTAAGCGTTACACTTTTCTTATTAGCTATTAATGACATTTTGGATAATTGTCATAGAGATGTAAAATCAGTATTATATGCTGATGACCTCGTTTTGTATTGTTCGGGTAAAAAAGATAGCACCATTATAAACAAAATTCAAATGACTATAAATAAGTTAGAAATTTGGAACAGAAAAAGTGGATTTCAGTTTAATGAAGAAAAAACTGTAGCAATTAAATTTTCATCTAGGTCTAAACCAATATCAAACAATGTAACTCTTAATCTAAATGGTAGAAATATAACATTTGTAAAAGAATGTAAGTTTCTCGGAGTAACATTTGATGAAAAGCTTAGCTTTAGTTCGCACATAAAAAATATAAAGGCAAAAGCAAAATCAAAGCTTAATATAATTAAAATGCTTAGATGTTCACAATATGGTTCAGACCCCCAAACTCTTCTAAAAATTCTTTGCTCTATTGTCCTTCCCACTATAGACTACGCCTCTATAATTTATTTTTCAGCCCATGATTCGAAACTGAAAACGTTAGATCCAATTTTAAATACAGGAATTCGACTTTCAATTGGTGCTTTTAAGACTAGTCCAGTTAAAAGTTTACAAATAGTATCTTCATGTCCTTCCCTTCAACTGAGAAGACAAAAATATTTATTAAATTATATACTGAAAGTTTATTCTTTACAACATCATCCATTATATGAAAAAATCAAAAACAGCGATAAAATATCTAGCCTTAAATCGAGAAACCCTAAGTTTTTACCAGTTTATGCAAAAGGTATTATTGAGTTTGAAAAAATGTTATCTAAATATCCTATAAACGTTGACAACATTGAAAATATAACTTTTTCTCGTATTGAACCTTGGACATATATACCCATAAACGTAGATTTTTCCCTCGCCTATTCGTCAAAGAGAAATATGAACGCTACAGAAATAAAGCAGAATTTTTTGGAAGCCATAAACACTAAATACCCAAATCATAAACTTTTCTTTACAGACGGATCTGTTAATAATGCAAAGGCTGGCTTCGGAATTTTCGGTACTGATCTTGAAATGTGTAAACGCATCAATGATTACTCATCCATCTACACTGCTGAGCTATTTGCTATCAAAACCTGTCTTCAATATATATCTAATTCTGACATAGATCAAAATTCATTAATTATATGTGGCAGTAAAAGTGCATTAATAGGCATAACAAATCCATTCACCAATAATAAGATTATACAACAAATCTTTCACGTTTGGGAACAAGGTCTTAAGTCATATACTATAGTTTTTCGTAATGTAAAATGTAATGTAAATAATGTAATGTAAAAAAAATTTAAAAAAAATTCTTAATATTCCTATAGGAAATCATATCCATGCTTGTTTGCCATCATTTCATTTTCAAACAAATTTTATCCTGATTTGCAAACAATTAAATAAGTTTCAATTTTACATTACGAAAAACTATAGTATATGACTTAAGACCTTATTCCCAAACGCCAAAGAAATAAGAGAGACAATCAATAATTCTTCAAACAAAATAGACTTTCTATGGTTAGCTAAAAATTCTTTAACAGAAGTTGTAGCTAGGGAATTCAAATATCAATTTTCGGACTACAAACGGCAAATCTCAAAATATATTTTTGATCTCTGGGAAGTTTCTTGGAATAGTAATAATGACTCCAAACTATATGCAATCCAAAAAAATATAATACACAAATTCAAAAGCCCCAGAATATCCAACACTGATTTTATTAAATATACGAGACTTAAAATTGAGCATTGTAATTTTTCACATAAATATATTATTGAGATAAGTCAGCCTCCACTGTGCACCTGTGCTGAAATTATGAGCGTTTCGCATTTATTTAATGACTGCGTAGTTTTAAGTGAAAAACGAAGAAAATTCAAGATAAACAACATTCAAGTCCTCTCAAGCGATGTAAATTTTGAAAATGTTAAACAATTTCTAAACGAAATTAATTTATTTAAACTGATTTAAACCTTGGTTTCAAAACTGTAAAAATAACACTAATATAAGTTTTTTGTAATAATTCTACTTATATTCTATGGTCCATATAACCTTATTGTGTTGGGACCTTAATATCTGAAATAAATAAATAAATAAATATATCGCCTGTAAGTAATTTCTCAAAATATATTTCTAATGTGAAAATCTATAATGCTGCACAAGTTGTTAGAATAGATAACAACATATATAAATCTTGTTAGAAATCATATTAGACGTTGCTTGGACAATACGGGCAATATTTTACTTAAAGCATATTATTATGAAAGTGACGATTACTTTAAATCATGTACCTATATTTCAAATGGCTATCCACCTTCTGAAGCTTTTCTTTATTTAGACAAAAATGGTTATATTCAAAACAAAGATAGTATACCTCTTTTATACCACATTTGTAGAAGAGCTAACACTAAACCTGTAGAAACAAACAGTCTGAACGAAATCAATAAAAGATTTAATACGTCCATTTCGAACAAAGACAAGACTGAGTCCAATTCCACCAGAAGGAAATGCTGGTGGCTCCAATCGGTTGTCGATGACTGATATTCCCCCTTTCCCCTTTCCATAATTCTTGTACCTTTATATGTGTCTATTCCTATATATTATTAATGCAACGTTTTTATTATTTATTTTCATTGCGAACACAACTGTAAACTAGTCTAAACGCAGTATATGTACTGCCTGATAAAACTGGGGAAAAAATGGATCCAGTATACATCCCTTTGATATATTCCCATTCCAATAACTGATACAAGTTAACCGATTTGAGAAAAATAACTGACTGATCTCTATAATTCATAAGGATTATAAGGATTGTTCTTAACAATGAATTTTAAGTTGACCAAAATTTAGTCATGCTTTTTATATTGTTGGTTAATTAATAAAAAGCTTAGACACAATTTATTGCTTGTTTGATAATCTTCAAAAATCTTCATAATTTGTAGTACAAAATAATAATATTAATTATTCAAAATAACCAACACGCTTAAACAATTAAAATATTGCGTGAGTTTGATCTTATTAAAAATGGCTAATTCTACATTTTTGGTACAAAATTGCTCTCAGACCAGTTTGTGGACAAAAAGTATTGTTTAATTTGATTTAATACAGCAAGTAAAACCAAATCATTCACTTCACTTCAACAACAGTAATGAATGTAGCAATTCTTTAGAACTAAAACAACCGAGATGGAGTAATGAAACTATTAAAAACTCGTGGTAAAAATTGGTACGATAAAGATAGATTAAGAGTACAAATTCAGACATTTTTAGCAACATTTATAGTGATATAAAAGTTGTGTGCTAATCAAGATTTTAGATTTTTCTTTGATGTTATAAATTACTCGTAAATTTAATTTAAAAATTTGTTGTTGTTGATATAATTCCAGTTTAATATTTGAAGCTTTCATAAAATTCTTTGAGCATCTGTTGCTTAATTTACGTCACCACAGGAATATCTAAACTTGTATAAATAGTCAAACCAGAACATGGCCAAATATTAGTCGACTCTGAGCAAAGTTCTCGACAAAGTTCTTATCATATTTTGTGTAGCGAATATGTTCAAATTAAATTTGTGTTTATTGTTAACTCTAGTGTTTTGTTTAAGTGTAACAGCTAAGTTTCGTAAGTTTTAAAAGAGTTCAAATGACAAACAGGTGTGAAATCATAGCCGATGCCGTGTGAAATCATAGCTGAAGATATTACTTTATGTGTCGAGCAATGTTCTGTTCATTCAGAATGGATTTAAGTTTGATTAGTATTTTCAGATAATTCAAAACAGGGACCCATATCAATAAACAAAATAATAAAATAATTAAGACAAATGAAAAAATTAAAAAAAAAACAAAATAATAATAAGTTCAGTGGCAAAAATTCAACAATGCCCAAAATATTTGAATTAAATATTATTCGATTTCAAAAATCACTGCAAACGAGAGAGAAATCTTAAAAGTGAAAAGTTTTGAACAAAACAAGCATGTGAAATATCTTTCAAATTACAAAGGGTGTTCCAACAAGAACTCAAGACTTAAATTTGGCGCCTTTCGAAGTGTCATTGTTTGACATTTGAACAATTGTTATTGTTTGCTAGTAGAAGGTACGAGGTTAGTAAAAATGGAGCGCAATACGAATGAACAACGCATTCTCGTTGTGAAATTTTTTTACCAAAATGGTGAGTTTTGCGGCTGCAGTTCGCAAATTTCGATCAATTTGGGGTCACAATAATGCTCCAAAAGAGTCAACAGTAAAGTGAGTAATAGATAAATTTGCCAAAACTGGGTCTGTTAGTGATGTAGAGACAACAAAGCGCCTTCGACCAGATCGATCGACCGAAAATGTCGCAGTTGTACGTGATGATGTCGCTCAAACTCCATCCACCTCAATTCGACACCGAGGTCAGCAAATTGGTGTCTCCAAATCCACTATGCAGCGAATTTTGACGAAAGATTTGCGTCTTCATGCATACAAAGTTCAATTGACTCAGGAACTGAAGCCAGCTGACCATGGACAGTGAAGAAAGTTCGTTAATTCGGTATTGAAGAGACGACATGAAAATGCTGATTTTTCCGATAAAATCATCTTTAGTGACGAGGCCCATTTCCATCTTGATGGCTTCGTCAATAGGCAGAATTGTCGCATTTGGGGTGAGGAAAATCCTCCAGTGATTTACGAGAAGCAAATGCATCCTCAACGTGTCACTGTATGGTGTGGATTTTGGGCTGGAGGAATCAATGAACCTTTTTTTATAAAAAGCAGCGATGTCAAGCGCAAACAGTCAATGGTGTTCGGTATCGTGAAATGATAACCAGTTTTTTCGTGCCTAGAATTGAAGAAATGAATGTGGAGGGCGTGTGGTTTCAACAAGATGGCGCCACATATCATACAGCTAGAGAAACAATTCAATTGCTGCATCAGTCATTTAAATCTTTCGTTCTTGTTGGGACACACTTTAGATCTTTGCATATCGTCCTGTAATAGCAAACATTTTGCAATGAAAAAAAGTTTGAAATTGTGATTTAATTAAGAAAGAAAAAAGAATAATGAGTGCTATACATATTTAAATAAAGCAATTTAATATGCCAATGGTCATAAATATAACTACGCCATTCCAAATTTAAATTAAAAAAAAATTAATAGAAATTCAAAAATTATTTTACCCCTGAGCCACTTTTTCAAAATTTTGATTTAAGTTTTTTTGATTTAAGTTTTAGCCATCGCAATAGTGGATGTGTGAACTGAAGCATCGTCTTGATGAAACACTTTCTTTTTGCCAAATGCGGCCTTTTTTTCTACAATTTCATCACATAAACATTGAAATAAGTTAGCATAATATTCGCCTTTGTGGTTTTTCCTTTCTTAAGATAATCAATAAAAATAATGCCATGGGCATCCCAAAACAACAGACACCATGACCTTGCACGTACGGCCTCGTTTAAACTCTGTTACCCCTGCACAATCTAGCTCGGCTTTAATATTGGTGGAACTGATGAGACCTTTCAAATGGAAATATTGAATTACATAACGGTGACCAATTTTTTCCATGTTTACAATTTCATTGTGATCGCTTACTTTTCATGGCTTAAATAAAAATCCTAAAAAACGTGGTGCCTTGAAACTTAAAACATATATTCTATAACGTTGCCACTTTTCACCAAAATCATTTTTTTTTCCAAACTACTGGCACCCTCTATACGTCAGGTCGGCTAATTTTGGAACCGCCCTCATACAATTCAAAAACAGATCGTCCAATCGCAAAAATATCAAATTTTTTTACATCTAAGGGGAATTCATTTATACTCAGTCAGGACATCAATCTGATAACATCAAAATGCGGTCATATCTCCGAAATGAAATTTTGAAAATACAGTCAGTCCAGCAATTTTCCACATAAGCAAACTATGATTTGGAATCTAAGCATAAGTACATGGATAATACATGAACACGCACAAAGTTGGACAAGTGAACAGTCAAACGTATGCAATATCAATAATACCGACTAAAAATACGCCACACTATTGGCCTAGCGGTCCTTTTAGAAAAATTATTCTATAAGCATACAAACTTCCTGATGAAAACAAAAAAAAATTCGAAAAAATCAAGATTGGACGGGGCTCATTTGTATGGGGAGACATAAGAAAACATGATCTCATTTTCAGCAGGGCTCGGCTTTAACTCAATAAAACCAAGTATACTAAGTACGGGTTCCCCATTTTTCAGTTTCAAAAGTAAAGTTGAATAGAATGTACATAAAGCTATAATTTTGATTATTTCACTACAATGCTTGGACCTTGCCAGTATGTACGAAATACAATGTCATTTAAATGGCCGCCTCTTTATCGGTTGCAGCAATGATTCCTTTTGAGGTTGTTTCCAACCACTTTTTCTCACATTTCGGGTGGAATCTCGGCCATAACTTGACGAAAGTTGGTTTTCAAATGCTCCAACTTTTCGGGATTATCCACATAAACACGAACTTTGACGTAGCCTCACAAAAAAATTCTAACGGCGTCAAATCACATGATCCTCGTGGCCAATTGCCATCGTTAAATTATGAAATTACGCTTTCTGGAGATTGTTCATGCTATAAAGCCAAAATCAGTCATTTTGTGTGGCTCGTGACACCGTCTTGTTGAAACCACATATCATCCAGTTCTTCAATTGCAGGGCAAAAAAAAATAATCAGTTATTATACGGCCATAGCGCTTTGAATTGAAATTCGGATTATCCGCCACACTTTCAGTAACAGAAGTGATATTTTCAGTAGTGCGTACATTGCGATAATGCACAGGTCTGACCACATCTGTAACGCTTCCAATCCCCTCAAATTCTTTATAATCTTGTCAATTCCTTGCACAGTAGGCCGATTATGACTACCATAACCACCTCGTAATGCAGCAAAGGTTGCCACGTTTGAATCACCACTTTTGTACAAAATTTTAAATATTTTTACACATTCTTCGGTTGTTAAACAATCTACGTTCATAAATGGCAAGCCTTTCACTAAATAAATAACACTTCAGATGACAGCTGACAGACTTGACAGACCAGCGATTTCGAAATCAATAAATGGATAACCCCGTATAACTAAATTCCAATCAAAATTATGGTACAAATATTGTACCACTGTTATGTGCTGTCAACAGAGACCGTCTCTGATTCAGCCAATAAATAGGTACCAAATACGATCTGTTTCCAACTATAACAATGGATTTTTGTGCTGGTGAGAACATATATTGGAATGTCTGGAACTTCTTTGGAAACTCCACCAAAACATGCACCAATATGTGTCAGTTCTTTTAACTCTGTTCATAATTCATATCCGCAGTTTGATCACAAGAATACATGTACAAATAGACTGACGGATATCGTTACATGGACTCATTTTGGGCCATTTGGTATATACTTTGCATGGTCTAACTGCGATATATCTGGATACTGTGTAAGTCAGGGCAAACTTAATATACTCTGAACCCCAAAGTGGTTTTTACACCCCCATTGGGTGTAAAAAGCTTTTAAAATATGTGATGAAACTGGTCAACTAGCACTTGATAAGCGAACTGCTGAAGAGTAATTTGATCAATTATAAAATGCGTCCGGCTGTGGTGCAGGCTTGAAGCCATGCAGGGCCAGATTTGTCTAAATAAACAATAATCTAATATTTGATTAGGAAACCTCATAGCGAGTTATGGTACATTTCTCCTATTCGTATTGAAACTAATCAGATTCATTAGGTTCAGATTCAGAAGAAGCATGAAATAATTTCACCATCCTCTGTACGAAACACATTTATACAGTACTTATTGATTTCTTCATTCAAGTCTACGCCACCTATCGTGCCATAATTGTACTATCTAGCTACCAAATGTTGATACATTTCAAAAGTAAGGAATAGAAATCTACACACAATACACAGACTGCCAAATATTAATCTTTGAATATAGATTTGACGAAAGTAAAGAATTCTGAAAATGCGGTCGTTCAGAAAAGTTCACATCAAGATTATGATTTCTTAGGATAACTTATTAATTTCATTACTTACAACTTACAGCTATTGAACCCACACCCTGCAAATATGGAGACCTGGATTGCATTACGAAGATTGTGGAATTTCTATTGCAGGAAAAATCAGATGGTGATGGGTCTATTAATCTTGTCAAAACCGATCCACTCGAAATTAAGAAAATTGGTATTAAGCCGGGTGCTGAGAGTCCAGTTAATATTGATTTGGAATTTGATCAGAATAAACTTTATGGCATTAAAAAGAGCAAAGTCGTCAGTGTTAAGTGAGTAAACATTTAAAGACAATAATAACATGTCTAACATGAAATATTGTTTATTTTTACAGAGGTTTTGGCAAGGATATGACACAAAAACATAATATTGTTTTAAAAATACCACAAGTTGATTTGGTGGGCAACTACAAAATTAATGGTAGGATTTTACTTCTGCCCATAGTTGGCTCTGGCACCAGTAATATAACATTATGTAAGTATGGAAAAAAGATACAACAACTGAATTTTCAAAGCGTTTGTTTGAAATATAACATCAACGCGAAAGTAAAACCGGACAAGGTTGAGTAAAATTGTCACACATTTTCCCATGGTGTGTACACGAGTATAACCTTTTTTACTGGCACTATCCATTAGAAATCACTCTTGATAAAGTTATTACTATATATTTATATATATATATATATACATATATATATATATATATATATATATATATTATATTTACAATAACTTCTCTCTACTTCTAGATGATCTTGATGTAAAAATTCAGTTCACTGGCGCTCCAATTGAGAATAATGGCTCCACTTTTATGAAAGTCGAACAATTCCGTTTCAGTTTGGAACCTCAGGGTATGCACTTCCAAATTGACAATCTTTTCAATGGAGACAAGATATTGGGTGATAACATGAATGTCTTTTTAAACGAAAATTGGAAGCCAATTTATGACGAATTAAAGGCATCGATATCAATAGCCTTTGGCAAAATATTTCGCAGTGTTATTGCTCATGTATTCACCAAGTATCCATATGATAAATATTTTAGTGAATAAGTTTAGTTGATAGCTTAATAATGCTGTTCTATAATAGATTATATTGATGTCGATAATTTATCATAGTTTAAGGTGTTAAAATTGTTACAGAAATAACAAATACAAATTTGTTAGACAGAATAAATTGTGTTTATATTGAACTGCAGCCTTTAATTTGTATCGGGATCTATTTAACTGAGTTTATTTTCCTCAAAATTTATTGATAGTTTTCAGCCAATTAGTAATCAGTATAAAAAGTGAAGTGGAAGCAATAACCGGAGTTAAGGGGTCGGAGTACAGAGTATTTTCTGAAGTCGAAGTAGAAGATGGTGTTCATTTTATAAACGCAATTCCAAATCAGGGCCACTAACATTATTAAAAATCTAAACATTTTACAAAATTAAAAGAAAAGTGACGTCACATGCTTTTTGCGTTTTTAGATTTGTAACATTTTCCAATTTTATTTTGAGTATTAATAAAAATAAATTCAATGATAAGGCCCTCCTAAAAATCCGATAGTATCAGACGTTGGTTCTATCTGTCCTATTTATATGGCGCAGAATACTGGGTTATGACACAAGCGGATGAATCAGTACTGGTAGTTTTCGAGAGAAAAATACTCCGGAAAATATATGGACCCATTATCGTTAACGGAGAGTATCGGCGTCGCATGAACAATGAACTGTATGACCTGTATACCAGCATCGAGGTGGTCAAACTCATTAATATATAACGACGGCGTTGGGCGAGTCATGTTGTGCGGATGGACCGATATGATCCGGCACCGAAAGTTTTCGACAACGAACTCGATGGACGGAGCAGAAGAGGGCGATCAAAACTCCGTTGGAAGGGCCAGGCTTTTAAAATACTATCGAAACTTGGTGTGACGAATTGGAGGAGAAGTGCAGAAGATCGAAGCGCTTTTAATTACTTTTTACGGGCGGCATATAATATAGGTAGATAAGGATGTATATTTCAGTCGGCAACTAAGATGATTAATAAAAACAAGAAAAAGGCAATTTGTGAATTTGATATTGTATATTATAAATATGAAGATAGAAAACACAAGCTTGCGTTTTTATATCATGATCTACCTATACTTAGGAAAGAGTCCAGATATAGTTTCCCAAAAATGTAATAGTCTCAGCATGTTCAAATGTTTCAAGCGAGAAAGCAAAATATAAAATGCCTTATCTTCATCTAAATTAAGAAAAGTTGTAACACCTAGAAGGAAGCCTTTAAAGTACCAAGTACCTTTTGACCAAATCGATTTGAGAGATGTCCATCTGTCTCATTGGCTGGTAGACACGATAACTGAAACTTCTTAAAACTAGGCACAGCCCAATGTTTTGTCAGTTCATACCGGGAATTGTAAATGGGCTATCATTACCTCCCATACTAATTGATCGATTTTTCAAAATACTGTTTCTCCTCTATAATTCAAAACCAACCCAAAATTGTTGCATAGTGTTTTGATTAAATTTGGAGAAAAAAACTCGAACGTTTAACGAACTATTCACAGTGTTGTTTGTTTCCATAGGGACCACGTTAATTAATTCCTGATAGTGTACAGAAAAACCATAGTGATAGTGGACCAAGTTAAGCGTGAGGTTAAACACACATTTCCAAATTGAAAATGCAAGAATGACGAACTTCGGACTCCGTCACAATGGACTTGGACTTCACATCCATTTGTAACTGAATCAATGATGTTTGTACCTCATCTGTTGTACGACAGCGATGGTGCCAGTAGTATGAAAAATTATTTTGGTGTAAAATTAAGGTTGCCATAAACCATACGTTTTAAATTTTAGTTTTAAGCGCCACGTTGTTTAGTGTTTTTATTTAAGTCATCAAAAGTAAACGATCTGATTTGTGAACATGGAAAAAATTTTTCACCGTTATATAATTCAATATTTCTATTTGAAAGGTCTCAGTCCAACCAAAATTAAAGCCGAGTTACATTCTACTCTGGGGGAGTTTACGTCAACGTTTACAACTGTAAAATATTGGATGGCAGAATTTAAACGAGATCGTATGAGCTGCCAAGACGAATACTGTTGTGGTCGACCAACTGAAGTGTCCACACCAGACACAGTTAACAAACTCCACAAAATGGTATTGGATGATCGTCGGTTGAAGGTGCGTGAGCTAGTTGAAATTATCGGCATTTCAAAAACTGCAATACATCATATATTAACCAAAGATTTGAAGATGAGGAAGCTTTGCGCAAGATGGGTGCTGCGCTTGCTTTCAATAGAGAAAAAAACCAGCGTCGTGAAGATGTTTCAGTAGAGTGTTTAGCGATGTTTCACCGCAATAAAGTCGAATTTTTGCGTTGATTTATAACCATGGATGAGACATGGGTCCACCACTTTATACCTGAGACAAAGCAACAGTCAAAATAGTGGACTGGAATGGGAGAATTATTTCCTAAAAAACGCAAACGGTTCTAACTGCAAGCAAGGTTGTGGCGTGTATTTTTTAGGAGGCCCATGGGATTATTTTTATTGATTGTCTGCAGAAAAGAAAAACCATCAGCGGCAAATGCTAATTTATTGCAGCGTTTAGATGATAAAATTATGGCGAAAGACCGCATTTGCGAAAAAGAAAGTGTCGTTTCATCAAAACTATACTCCAGTTCGCACATCCACTATTGCGATGGCCAAAATTAATGAGTTAAAGTTTGCATTGCTTCACCACACACCTTATTTGACAGATTTATCTCCAAAAATTGAAAACATTTCTCCGTGGCAAAAGATTTGCCAACAATAAAGAGGTGGAGTCCGCGGTTGATGGCTATTTTATTTACTATAAACATTGTATAGAAACCGTTGAATATCGCTGGAAAAAGTGTATCGTGCCACAAGGAGGCTATGTTGAAACATTAAGAACATTTTTTCCAACCTCTTTGCGTCTTCTTTGTCAGGTTGGATCGTTTTGAGACCGTCTTCGTATGTATATATTTATGTAAACAAAATTATACATATTGACCTTTTTACGGATATCTAATCCTTTCCCCCGTGAACACTGTTTTTTGGATTAAATCGTAATACTTGTTTAAAATGACCCGCCGTAGTATGGTGGTTAGAGCACGTAGCTATCATGCATATGATCGTGGGTTAGTGTTGCAATAGAACAGTAGAATCTAAGCGGGGGTTAACTCAATATGTTTGATGAACACTTTGAGCAGTCGTGTAACAAACAAACAAACACGCTTCTCAAACTGTGACGTTCGGAATCGTCGTTAAACTATAGATACCTTTGTGTGAGTCTAAAAATAGAATCGTGTCCGCTTAGTAAATGTTAAAAACTCTCTCAGATTCCATTTTTGAGAATTTGTTTTTTATTTTCACTTGAATAACCATATAAAAATTAAACGGATAATCCCGCCTCTTCAGGTACATCGCATACAATTCATCTAATTTAACCCAAATTTTTCTGCCTTCGTATCTTCCAGTCTATTGTACTAAACTCCGTACAGCTATACAAATAAAATCGTCTGACTATTCGTTTATTGGATTTCTATTTGTCGTAACGAATTAAATTGGCTTTTAATTTATATATATTTTGTAGCTAAAACAAATCCGTTATTTTTTCATTAGATGCCTGTAGTAATCTGCATCTCGCATTGTATAAATGCGATCTGCTTACGCCAGATGGCGTTAGAATGACAGGATTTCGTATACAAACAAAAAGTCAGTATTGTGATTGTTTGACTCAGTTAAAGATGGATACCAGCAGAGAGAAAATACGCCATATTTTACAGTTTTTCCTCAATAACGGAGAAAACGCTAGCTCGGGGACAGTGTTTATGCTCTTGATATTCTAAAAGCCAATAATGCGTAATTTTGGTTTTGTTCATTCCACTCCGGCAATTTTAATGTTGAAGAAACACCACGCTCTGCAAGGCCAATTATCGAAAATGTCGATAGAATAAGGGAAATCGTTAAATTTGAACATCATGCAAAAACTGTCTAAAGTAAAGAGCGAAATATAGCACAAAAAATCTCTTCGAACCATTTGAATAAGGGTAAGTTCCAAAAGAAACTCGATGCCAATCGAGTGAATCCAAATAAACCGCATTAACCTAATTTCCATTTGCAAATCGCTTTTGAATCGCAATATCGCCCAATTTCTGAAGTGGATGGTAAATGGTGATGAAAATTGGGTCATTTATGACAACGTCAAGTAAAAACAGTAGCAGTCGAATTGGGGAGAGCAGATGCAAAAGGTGCCCCAGTTAGAATTGACGGTAAGGAAGGTTTTGCATATTTTGTGGAATTGGGAGGGAATCATATACAACGAGCTATTCCTCGACGGCAAAACTCGTAATGCTAAACTGTAATGTTAACAATTAGACTATCTGGAGGAAGCAAATGCCCAGAAACGGCCAGCTCTGTGTTTCATCAATACAATGTCAGGTCACAAACATAGATAGTGATTTGCCAGAAGCTGCGGGAGATTGGTTGGTAAGATCTTATTCATTCACTTTA
>JAHXMU010017225.1:0-11558 GCA_019455685.1 Philornis downsi
CGTCACAGTAATCGATGATTGATTTTGATAAAATGTTTTAACGATTAAAACACGTTGGTTTATCGAATATTCTTCCATAGTAAAAATATTCTTCACGACTGCCAAATATGAACTGTCTGGACTAATGTTTACCAAAATGCCGGCAAAACAAAGTAGTATACCTTCCCGATGGACACCACCTAGAGTAGTCAGTCAATTTTTTTGTAGTATCATAATCAAAATCCTAAAAGAAAAAGAAGAAAGCTATTCGGGGAGATTACAGGGATGAGAGTTTCCATCTTAAGTTGTTCTTGTGAACCACCTTCTTAATAAGAACCTTGGTTCAAAATCTGTTTCTATTATTTCATCCGAATAAAGAAGAGTACGTTTATTACCTTATCTCATTGAATAAACTAGTGCTATTAGGAAGTGATTCATTGGGGTTTCCAAAAACACCCGACAGTTTTTTCCTTCATATCCTCGAATGTTTCAGCTATTACGAAAGGTAATGTTATGTCCTCGATTTGTGTGAAATTAACATCTGCACACTTCGAAAATTGAATCTTCTCTGATCCTGTTTTGGTTTTTAATTTCTTATTTTGAAGTCTAATATCACACTCGTCAGTGTTAGCAGATCGAGACCAACTATTCCGTCAAACGTTGAAAGTGATGGGAGAATAAAAAAGGTGCTATTGGTATCGAAAAGATTGACTACACATTTTTCGCTAATAATAATGAAGTCTTGAATCGACTTCACTACGAACGATTTATCTACCGAAACAACATATTTTAAGCCTTTTATAGGTTTAATGTAGTTCTTCGAGGCACCTATATCTATTGGATAGTTCTGGTACGGTACCGACAACATTAGTATTGTAAGGAAGTGATTCGTTAGGGTTTGTGAAAACATCCGACAGTTTTTTTATCATATCCTTAAATGTTCTATAGGCGGTATATGCCGCTTGGCACCATGAGACGTAAGTTTCATGTCTGCTTTCAAAATCCGATAAAGATTTCACAATATCCAGGGATCAGGGGTTGTGACCGATGTTTTGTCGAATCGTTTTATTTTCTCTATGTGTTTCTCAAACATTTGTTTTTGAGTAGCCAAAGCTGCCGCGATGGCAGTGTCCACCAGTATGTGTAGGTATTCTGCTGTCGTTATCATTGTCGTGTATTCGTACGTTTTTCTATTAATTTGTATTCCAATAAGACCGTCTACTAGTGAGTGAATTCCTGATTCAAATCACAATCACTCATATATGGCCACACCAGAAAATAATGACAGTCACACTTGCATAGATTTACAATTTAAATTACATAACTACACTCTGCTCACAATATACATAGCTCTAAATAAACTTAAAATGCCGCCTTCCATATCGCCTCCAGTCCTCACTTTTAGTCCCTTGTTTGTAGAGCTACCTGATGCGGTCCCATCGGCCTACTAGTATACTTGACTTCTCCTGCACCACTTGTCTTCTTCAGGTCATTGATTTTGTCTGTCCGTTGTTCCTTCGCTGCCCAGGCTATTTCGAAGCACTGGTAACAATTTTAATTTTGGTTATTTTCACGTTATTAAATTTGCTTTTATTTTGGTTATTTTCACGCTTATTAAGTTTGTCCTTTATTTTCACATTTATTCAACTTTTATCTTCGATTTCAATTCCAATTTTTTAACGTTGGTCGCCAATTAAAAATGTCCGTCTCTTCGACAACCTTTTATTATAAGATTACTTATAAAACTAAACTTACAAAATATACTTAAACATTACTTTACCCCATACTAGTCCCTAAGCTGCTGATCTTGCTCCTCGTGTGGAGTGTTGTATTTCATTATTTTCACAGATAGCATTGCTCAAGAAAATAGTATGTTGCATGCATTATAGTTTAGTATTGTTATCGTCGATGGTGTATGGTTGATGACATCCTTATCACTTTGCTTGTATTTCGTAGAACAATCACTAGGGTGGAACATATTTTCCGTTGTCGAATTATGGGTCAATGATGATCGTCTTAACTTATATATACGACTGCTCTTGAAGTTTCACATTTCGTAACACCGTATCTGGTTTTCACCGTAGCTATTCGCTATTGGGTGGATCCCTTTTAATATGTATTGTTTTCCTTCTTCTACAATTAATTATTACTTTTAACAACAAATATGGCGATTCCCTGTAAACTGATCGTTTCCTACTTGCCAGTTTAGTTGCATTTGAAGGGGGAAATCGATCAGGTTTCTATTTATGTCTAAAGACCTTATTGTTTGGGATGGTGTTATGACTGCTGGTAGTGTAGAACTTTGTGCACTTTGCGATGAATTTTCATATTGTGGCGACGGTGCAGTCAATCCATTCAAATTGTTTGATTGTTGCGAATGAAGTGTAGGACGTGAAAAGGCGAAATTCTTATCAGACGCTGGGATATAATTGTTCTTTAGAAATGGCGCAGGTTGATACACGTCGACATATTCTTTATTCGGCTTTGAGATTCTGATGTAATTCGTATATCCTGTCAGCCGCTTTACATTTGCTGGGACAAGGTACATAACATATGGATCAGGCCTGTCACAGAATTCAATTTCAATCGAAAGTATAATTAATTCCGTATTTTGATTTTTAGAAAACGAAATGAAATGAAACCACATTCGTTTAAGCGTAATGAAAATGGTATAAATTATTTACAGGCAACGCTCTTCTACTTCTGTTGGCATATATCAACCAAAAGGTTCCCCTTTTGAGTCAGACAGTGGAGTCTTCCTCGGCTTAGTCGCAGTAGTGGGGCAAAACCGTCGAGCAAAAAAATACCACTGACCACGGGTACCACACGTACCCGATTGACGCCCGGAGGCCAGTTTCGGACGTTTCTGCTTGGCTTGTTGTAAGTATTGAAAACTTTACCCAAAGGTTATATATATTGCCACAATAATCAGCCATTGGTCAGGTACCGAAATGTTTGTTTATTTATATGGTTTAAACCAGCAGAGGTAATGCCAGTCTTCCGAATGTACGAAAGAACACTGCTCTTATCTAGAAACCGTAACTGCACTGACACTGAATTATCTGGTTCTTTTCCATCCGCCACCGGCTTTTATATCACCGGTTTCGGCCGTCTCAAATGCAATTTTCCCACAAATTTTCATCTGTTTCATTTATTAAATCGGCTTTTTTATTTTTTGTTGTATTGATAAAATTTAAATAGGGCGGTGGTTTCTCTCAGTTTTGATATTTTCGGTGTTATCTATATGTTAATTCTGGCAACATCTGCCACTATAACATCCCCGTTATGTATTATTCCTATTTTTCATATAAAGTGGAAATGCTACTCTAACATGTCATCAGTATGTCTGTTTGTCTGTACTTCAGTTCCGATTTTATTTTACAACACGCCACACCGTCTACCCAAATAATTTTTTTTCACAAATGTCTAGTTTTTTCAACAAAATAGCCGAATGAAAGATGGAGCCTTAATGGCGAATTATGGAAACATACAAATTTCACGAGTAAGTAGAAGTGGACGATGTGAGCGTATCCATTCACAATAATGGTTCTTCAATTCACATGTTTTTTGTTTTACCCTCCAAGATGATCGTGAGCAGCTGAAAGATCTGCCAGAGCACTATTTTGGGGAGCACGTAACAAAATACACAATTTTAAGAGTTTGGAATTATACTAATTATATCAATTATTATATAAGAGGGAACAATGGCAAGGAAATAGTGTCTCATGGATTTTTTCCTCGTAAAAAGAACGGAGCAATTAACTGAAACAAAATTTTTTTAATATATGTTTTTTATGTTGCATCCCGGTGCCAACTATGATGCATTTTAATAAGTCCAAAGAAATGATTTTTAGGAGACGCTGGATACAAATGAAGACTTCGCTTGATGATGGCTTACAGGAATCCGAGTAACGCCGACAACAAAAAACACACGAATTGCGAATTCGATTTATATCATGGTCAGCATGATGAAAACGCTGCTACCATATCGATCATAACTATTTACTTGAAATCTAGCTGAAATCCATTGCATATCGCACCCTAAATACAAAAGGGGTACAACTCAAAAATTGTCAAAACCTACTTTTTCCCATAAACTGATTCACATTACACATCTCTAACTACTATAAAAATTTCCTTCTCATCACTATCTTCTTTAACTGGAAAAATGCCGTTATGTCTATTTTTATGTCAAGTGTGTTGCTTTTGCACGATCACGGTTTTTTGCCTCTACTGAATAATAGACAATTTTGAGTTGTGCCCCTTTTGTATTTAGGGTGCGATATGTTAGAGGGCATTATGATATTGGTATAGTTACCATAAAAATATAACACTTTTGGTTGTGAAAAGAAAATAGCTGAGTGATACCATGAATGGAGTGATGAAGTGGCGGAAGCGTTACAAGAAAAGCTTGAAATCATCGTGTTATGGAAGAATACATTGTGGTTCATCTCTTGGCTAATTGTCAAGTAAATTCATAGGAATGATTTGCCCACGTTTATTTGGCGAAGAAGGGGGATGAACACTGGGAAGAGCAGTAGCTTTGTGTCACGGATTGTGATAGGGTGAAGCTTTTTTATATTTATTTTTTATTATATTTATTTATTAGTCTCGGTTAAACGTAGATTGTTATTTGGTCAATTGTTGTATATGCGTATGATTTCGGCTGTTATTTCACAAGTAAAAGTGGTTTCTTAATGGCAGTATTGGCAATAAGGTGCGTATCATGTTTATAAGGCCACCCATAAATTAGCTTTATTTGTGTAACGGTACATTTTTTGTTGTTATGATGTTCTATCAAAATTCTTGGTTGCACTAAACAACCATGGCTCCGCATACCGGTGTTCTCCTGGCAAATTCAGGATTCTCCTCCATATGACCCACCAGTATCTGCAGCTGCTGTAACGAGAAAACGGAGAAATTATTAACAGACTATTGATAAATGTACTATTTTATAATTACTATTTGCTATCCATCCCTAATATTTTTACTTTCAAAATATTGTTATGCCTTCTTTGTCTTTACTCGACAACACAACAACATGTGAGTGATTTTGACATCTTCGTTCTCAGAGTTTATAACGCGTACGAAATAACTTGTGCGGAAGTCATTGTCTGCGTAGGAGTGGAGTTAGAAAAACGAAAATCGATTTTCTTTTATTCAGATGAAGGTTTAAGGTTTTTTTTGTGTGATGACAGTGCCTTCCTAACCGCGAAAACTAGTGTCATTATGAATTTCCCCTCAGTTCACATCTCTCCAAACAAGTGATTTTGTTCACTTGTTGCCGCCTAAAAGTATGCCCGTAAGTACTTCGTTTTCCCATGTTCCACACACAATCAGTTAAGATTCCGCCTAAATGTATACTCGATAATTCACCTTCCATTCGTGCAAACGGTGATATAGTGGCAACTCTCGCGAATGCTACTGAACCAGCAATATCGACCTCGAAGGGCGCTATACCGAAACAAAAACCTCAAAATGTAACGGTTCAAACTGGGATAGACGTTTACCCAAAGTCGTTCGCCCATAGTCTAGCCAAAAACTTCCAAACTCGAAGTATTCTAGAAGCATCCCGCCCTCACAGGTTGACCCAAGAGCTCAAAATTACTACCGAATTTTGGCCACAGAAGACGAAAATTTACAATCCCAACCTAAGAAAGCACAAAAACCTCCCCCAATATCCCTAAGAGAGGCTATCTCTAACAATCAGTAAGCAGATTATCTCATTTAGTTGGGGAGATAATCAAGGGGAAGGTACTGGAGACAAAGGTTCAAACATACACTGAAGAAAAATATAGTGAAGTTTCCAAATTTTTTGACCAGGAACGTAAGAACTACTATACTTACCAACTCAAAAGCTCTAAGGAACTAATAGTTGTAATCAAGGGCATTGAAAGCAACGTTCCCACACAGGAAATAAAGAAGGCTATTGAAAATGAGGGTTACGGCTCCTTAGCCCATGTTTAAGGTGGAAATAGCGTTTGACTATGCCCACATGAAAGGAAAAAATGAACCCCACCCAATTTACAATCTCAGATATCTGCTTCATCGCAGAGTGTCAGTTGAGGAAACGCTAACGTGCAAAGACCCTCTCCAATGTTTAAATTGTCAGGAGTTTGGGCATGCTAAAGCTACTGCAAATTACCATCCGTATGTGTGATATGCGGAAGTATTCATACAACTTCAGAATGCAAGTTACCAAAAACAGATCCCAGCCTGAAGAAATGTGGAAACTGTGGAGGAAACCGTACAGCTAATTATAGAGGTCGTCCCTTGTACATATACCTATAGAACTAAGGAGGAAGCTCTCTCACAGAAGGTAGGAAACTCTTCAGTTTCAAGTGCCAGAGTTTGGATGTATCCCAAATCCAGTTCCATCAGTCTCAAATATCAACTCAGCAACGACGACTCAGATGACATATGCACAATCTCTGAAAAACCATGTTCCTCAAGCTCCTCCGCAGAAAAACAATATTGAAACTTCAATTGAATCCCTCATAAAAACTATGAATAATTTCATGACAAATATGCAGGGGATTATGCAAGAAATGTTACGAAACCAGAATACGCTCATTCAAGTTTTATTAACCAGAAAATGAACTCTATAAAAATTTGTTACTGGAATGCCAACGGACCCACCCAACATAAGAATGAAGTAGAGTATTTCTTACAATCCCGAGATATTGACATTCTCTTAGTCTCTGAAACTCATTTCTCGTTAAAAAATTGCTTTCGAATAAATGGATACTCAACCTACGATACAAAACATCCCAGTGACAGAGCTTAAAAGCAGTAAAGCACTTCCCTCTACGCGAATATAAAACTGATCACATACAAGCCACTTCAGTTCCACTAACTGGATTAAACATAATAGTTTCTTCCATACACTGCCATCCCTAATATGTTTTAAGCGATGGCCAGTTTTCACACTTTCTCTACTCTTGGTGACAAGTTTATAGCAGCCGGAGACTACAATGCTAAACATACCTTTTGGGGGTCTAGACTCGTCAACCCTAGGGGCAGGCAATTGCTGAATGCTATATCGAGTTCAGGCCTAAAAGTTTTTTCTGGAGGTGAACCAACATACTGGCCCACGGATCTCAATAAAACCAGCGATCTCATAGATTTTGCAGTTATGAAGAGCATACCAAGAGAACACATCATCGTTACTCCTTCCCTCGACCTCTCATCAGACCACTCCCCCACAATTCTCACAGTTTTCAACATTCCTTTGAACCCGGAGATCTCTTACCATTTCCTAAACAAGATGTACATAAGCTCACATCTGTGCCAAAACTTTTCTCTCAAAACACCACATGAAATTCAGTCTGCCATCAACGTACTCACTACCATAATGATACAAAAAAAAAAGACTCTTCATGTCATATTGAATCCCTAATCAAAGAGAAAAGGAAAGCGAGAAGACGATGGCAAACGCACAGACCTCCCTACCTCAAAGCTCGTCTCGACCACTGCAAGTCAAAACTAAGGTCAACTCTGGATGAAAACAGAGAAATCTTCGTAGCCCGCCACTTATCTCGTCTAGGAGCCACACAAAACACTAACTGTAGCCTGTACAAGGCCACAAAGCAACTACAGCGTCCTATAACACAGGAGTCTCCAATACAGATGAAAGATGGAGGATGGGCAAGGAATAGTGATGAAAAAGTGAAAGAATTTGCTGATCATCTGGAAGGAGTATTTACTCCTAACTATACAATCTCTCGTGTGAATTCAACGATCATTGGGATGGTCACAAATCCCATGAAAATAAGTCTATCTTTCTCAAAGAAAAATGTTGTCTCATTGAAAATGAATAAATCTTCTGGACACGATAAATTAACAGCGAAAATGGTTTCAGAACTCCCTCTCAATATACTCAAATTAGTTTTATTCATATTTAATGCTATACTTCGAATTGGATACTTTCCTCGATCATGGAAGCTGTCTGAAATAATAATGATCCCAAAACCTGGAAAGGAACTGTCACAAATTACATCCTATCGACCCATAAGTTTACTCTCTATTTTATCTAAACTGTTTGAAAAGATCTTTCTCCAAATTTTGTACCCCCACATTGAAGCAAACCATGTAATACCCATGCACCAGTTTGGGTTTCGTAAGGGTCATGGAACGATAGAACAAGTACACCGTATAGTAACCTAGATCAGAAAAACATTCGAAGATCGGAAATATTGCTCAACTCTCTTTATAGACATCTTTATTTATTCACAAAATAGTCTCTTTTCTACCGACAAATACCCACAAGCTGCTGGAGAGCTATCTATAGGATCGATCTTTTGTAGCAAAATCGAAGGACTCTGTTTCAACTCAAAGAAAAGTTTCATCAGAAGTTCCGCAGGACAATATACTAGGCCCTATACTATATACCATCTACACCGCTGACATCCCTGTTCATTCCCTAATTCAAACCTCAACTTTCGCTGATGACACTGCATTCATGAGCATTAGCACTTGCCCATTAATTGCTTCTAGACAACTGCAGTTTCATATACATACATTAGAATCTTGGCTCGAAAAGTGGAAGATAAAAGTAAATGCCACTAAAAGTGTACAGGTTACATTCTCTCTTAGAAAGGACAATTGCCCAGCCCTCACTATTCACGGAAGTACCATACCCGTTCATAAGCATGTCAGATATTTGGGTATTCACTTTGATCGACGTCTCACCTGGAGAAATCATATTGACTCATACAATTGAAATTAAACATGGTTCAACTCCACTGGCTTATTGGCTCCCAGTCCACTATCAGTTTGGAAAATAAAATCACCATCTACAAACCCATATTGAAGCCAATAGCGACATATGGCACCCAGTTATGGGGAACGGCATCGGCTTCTAACATAAATAAGCTACAGAGAAGACAATCAAGAATACTGCGCCAAATTTGTGGTGCCCCATGGTATATTAGGAATGATAATATACACAAGGGTTTAAACATTCCCTATATTTCCGAGGAAACAAGAAAATTAAACAGGTCATATATATCGAAGATGTCCTCCCACTCAAACCCACTCGCTAAAAACCTTCAACATTTCCCGGTCATATACGGCTAAGATACAAAGTTCGTGATACAAAGTTCGGCTCACCAAAAATAAGATCCGGCAATGGCAGGATACTTTAGTTTAAGAAATGATTAAGATTTGAATACTTATTGTAAATTTCAAAAAAAAAAGAAAATGAATGGAAAATAAAAAAAAATGGTATAGTGGTGGCCCTTGTAGGCTTGGGGTAATTATGTTTATAATGTTTATATTTGTTCTGTAGCATAGTGATGGTCTTTGTCTGATTTGGGTGATAATGTTTATCTTGTTCTGGATCAGAATTGGTCCTTGTTCGGTTTAGGTGATAATGTTGATAGTGTTTATATTTGTTCTGTAGCATAAAGGTGATCTTTGTTTGCTTTGAGTGTGAATGTTTATATTTGGGCAGAGTCAGAATTGGTCCCTGTTGCCTTTAGGTGATAATGTTGATAACATTCGTGCTACGTGTTCATAAGATACATGAGTATTAACTCCCCTCCTTCTTAAAAAAACCGTCTTCGCTTTAAACTGTACTCTGTCTTTGTTGGAGTCTGAGAAGCTCTCTCTTTGGTACATTTCATCAATTCTTTTACGTCTTGGTCTGTTTTCTTTATCTGGTAGCATTTGCAGAATTTGGTCAAGCAATAAGTAATTAACGCTAATGTACATAGTCCCAGTAAGAAGTAACATGTGAATTGAATTAGATATTCTTCAATTGGTATCAAGAATTTGTAACTACCATTGGATGCTAAAATGCGTAGAACTTCTAACTGTTCATCGTGTTGGTTATGTATGACATCTTTGAGTTGTTAGTGGTTGAAGTATTCTTTCCCATCTATAGTTGTCGAATAAATTGAATTGTATAAGTTCAGGTCCGTAATCTGTAATGATGTTCCCATTTTCGAGTAGCTGAAGTGGTGGGTTGTTTTCGTGAATTACTTCACGTTTAGCTCTATATCCTTAATTTTACATATAAAATTTCCGATATAATTTGTACATTTTTCAACATCAGTAAATTTGTCATTACATTTTGCTATTCTGGAATCTAATAATAATTTTCCGTCCTTGTTTGCATGTGGATACAAATTAAATAGTTTACATTTTGTTTTTAAAATTGGATAATTATAAATAGTTATAACAGCATGATTGAAAATGAATGTTGGCGCATTCTAATATAATTATTATCGGTAAATCTAATACTTCGTTGGATATTATTTCTTAAATTTAGAGTTCGTGAATAGAAGTTTTCGTTTTTTGTAAAATTAATCATAGTAGCAATAGAGGACAGTTCGTTGTATACTTCATTGAGTATTAAATGGTCTGAAAGAGAATCAGGGTTAATATTTTCTAATGCGGAGTTCATTTCCTTTTGTTTATTGTTGTTCTATATCAACATATTTTATCCAGCCTTGATCTCAACTAAATTATCGTGATCAGGTGTTCCTGTGATAATTTTAAGGGCTGATCCTAGAAAGTTAAGTGATCGTTTAGTTCGAAAGATGTTCGGAAGTAATAGTAATTTTAGATTCTCCATTTCATTTATCAATAGCCATTCTGACTTTTTGTTCTAAATTATATGTAGACCGTGTTAGTTTTTCATAAGGTGACAGTATTTTTGAAGGATTGGTTATACGATAAAAGAACGTTTTGTTCTAATACACGTGTAAGGAGTCAGTCTCTATCATTACAAATTTTTTGTCTTTTAAATCTATTAGTTTGTTGCAGAATGCAGTGGAAATATAAAGTAATATTATTATTCTTTGCATCTTTTTAATCGTATACTGTCCTTACCTTTATTTTGTTTTCCGATGTGTTTCGAATATTTTTGCACGTTCTGTGTATAAACATGATGTTTATACTTACCTTTTTCACTTACCAAAACTTGTTACAAATGATGTTTATACTTATCTTCTTTTTACCAAAACATATTAAAAATGAATTTAAAATGAATTTGCAAAGTTCCATGAACATATCTAATGTAAGATTAAATTAAATTGTACTTTATGTTACCTTTTTGCCCTTTTTGGGGTAACGATATTGTGAATTGTTCATAAGGAAAATGTCAGATAATATTTAACGAAAGCCAGAAATTACTCTGCACAGCTCAAGCGGTAAGCATCACATCTTCCCAAACATACTTACACTGAATTGAAATTAATTTCTTAATGTCTTTTATTTCAAACCTCCAAAGAAATAATTTCTCAAATCTCTTGAGAAACTAACTGATTAAAAGGCGCCATAACATTCATCAGCAGGTCGATTTGCCTGCACAGCGGTACAGAAGTTTACCTCAATCCCAAAATGGTGCCCACAACTTACTCTAGAAATTCCCAATCAGCTTCTACTTCTTCACCTTCAAATAGGTAATAATTTCTTCGGATAATTAGCAGCTGGACAGTCGACATTTATAAGCGCGAGTCGTAAGAACTCCTACCGTTGACAATCGTTCATTGCTAGCTATTTTCCACAGCTGAGCAACTATACATCGCCGATAGTTAGTAGCGCTGGTTGACACTTTCAACTATTCCATCAAT
>JAHXMU010017249.1:254-10986 GCA_019455685.1 Philornis downsi
AAGTAGAAGTAGAAGTAGAAGTAGAAGTAGAAGTAGAAGTAGAAGTAGAACTAGAAGTAGAAGTAGAAGTAGAAGTAGAAGTAGAAGTAGATGTAGAAATGGAAGTGGAAGTGGAAGTGGAAGTAGAAGTAAAAGTAAAAGTAAAAGTAAAAGTAAAAGTAAAAGTAAAAATAAAACTAAAAGTAAAATTAAAGGTAGAGGTAGAGGTAGAAATAGAAGTGAAAGTAGGAGTAGAAATTTTGAACCACTAATAAAACCGCCGAAGTGGAAAATTAGTTTCATTTTAGTTTGTGATTTCTAACAATGAAAGCAATCATGATTCCATGAAGTACTTCAAACCCCATTTTTGAAGGACATAATATGATCCGATCTTGGCAGAGGGTGTACAAACTTCGGGCCCACGAAATGTTAGGTGTTATTGCATTTATATCTGGTTCAAGAAACAGGTTCTTAATACAAATAAAATTACAATAGGAAATCAAATTTTAATAATGGAAATTTGAATTTTCATTACATACACTTCATTCATGAATATATAGGTAAGAAACATCATAAAATAGTGCTTCCCTTCTATGACAACCCTACGTTAATTTTCTTGGTGGTTACGCAATTTTTCACCACTTCCCTATCTTAAATTGTGATGAATATTTGCTTCTTTGGATTCACTTTTTGAAACAAATTAGGAGCTTAATTAGGAACAACATTGACTTTAACTTGCATGTTTTGGGACTAAAAGAATTCGTTGATTTATTGCAATGCTGTTAATATAAATGGAGGAAATTGAACTCTAAAAAATGAAACATAATTTTATTCCAGTTTTGTTCGTACAAACGATGTTTTCATAATCTTTTAAATGAAATCTTGAATTCAGAAACATTTTTTGACTAATGATTCAACATGTGATAAGTTGTCATAAGAATATTTCAACGTGTATGAAAGTCATTTACTTGCACTTAGAAAAATTGATCAAATCACAAGTCTGTCCACCTCTTCCTGCAACAAGTTGGCCTTATAAATCTATCCAATAGTTTTAAATATCCTAAGACAATCCACATATTAAAGATATGTATTAGTAGGGAAACAGAACGATATGTCGTTTATGAAACTATTAAAAAATAGTTAAGCCAAAGTACTTCCTTGAATGATAGCAGAAGATCGAATAAAAGAAGCTAAGTAAATTCTTTGTACACATGCAGAATGTTGTCTATTAATTAAATAAAAACGAAGTAAGTTAAGAATTGTAGCTTGAATGTCAATTTCTTTATCCTAAAAATTAATAACTCATGCGAAGGCATATCGATAGCTTTCGAAACGTCAGATCCATTTTCAAAGTTATCCTAAAAATTAAGAGTAAAAATAGCTAAACTTTTAGTAGTTGATCTATCAATAATAGAGCCACGTTGATCAGGGATGGTATACCATTTTATTGAAAAGAAAAGTTTCTCATAAACAGTATGCTGAAAAAGTTCAGCAACACGTGAAAGTTTTGATGTAAGTAATTTATAAACCAAATAACCCGAGCTCGACAAAAATATTCTAAACGGCGTTAACAAGGATGTTTTTGTTAAAGCAATGTTGATCATCCTTGTTAACGCCGTTTAGAATATTGCTATTGCAACATTGCTTTAATAAAAAGGAGGATAAATCATCAGAATCATGTTTAAATGAAACAGAAATCTTAGAATAGTTGAATTATAACTTTTCGATTTAATAAAGTTCCAAAAGCGCCTTGAATTTGACTTCATCGAATTGCCATAAATCATAATGTACTGGTTTTACAGATGACAATGTTGTAGAATTTTTGTCTTAAGAAAATTAAGTCGGGGAATAAGAAGATAAGAGCGAAACATATTTTAGTCTGCAATCAGTGCTGTGAGCAGTTGTAATCGAATTTCATAACCGCAATATTCTGGAATTAATATCTCCTAAGATAATATTATAAATTATTATCAATCTGGTCTTCAATATTATTGATACAGTCCGTTGTAGTTACAATTTTACCATTTTTTCATTTAGCATTCCCATATTTTTCCCAAGTATACCAAAGTTATCAAAAACAACTTCTTTTAAATAAAAATTCAAGACATGAACTTAAAAATTGCACACTAGTAGTGTAGTTGAAAACTGCAATACTAAACGGATTTATAACATTATAAATCGAATTTCTTTTTATTGGCATTGGATACTTAAGAATACCACTTCTACTTGGAAACTTATCAATAACACTTTGTCTAAATGTAAACTTTACGATTAGTCTGGTGCTTTGGGCATAAGACACGTTAACAATAAGTGGAATTATTTGTAGACTGAATTCATGATTTCCACAGACACAACTTAAGTTTAAAAATCACACAGGGGAATCCGCAGGATGTCCAAATAAAAAAGACCACAAAGGCACATTGCAAACTATATTTCACTACTGCAGCTTGTTTTTAAGTTATAACTAAGTTAAATATAATTAACAACAGATACGGATAAGGTTATAATGAACATTCGATGAATTGCCAAGAAAAATGAAGAAAAAACAAAATTATGTTAGCACAATAAAACAAATGTCGCCTAAGAAACTTAATATTTTCACGCCTTTGTACAATAATATCATAATTTTTGTGGAAAACGGTAAGAGGAGGAAGTATTTGATGATGCCATAAAATATGGAAACACTTAAACTGAATTCAAATTTTGTGCACTTAAGGTTTGCTTCAGCTGCCAGCAACAGCTTTGTAGAAATTTAACGTTGACAAACGTTGATAATGTCGCACACTGGGGTAGCTTAATAGACCTGAGAGCTCAATTCCATTATTAAAAATGGCATTATGTGGAAAAATATTTAATGAATTGGTAGGAAAAAAATAGATTGCTATAGGGGAAGCAGGTACAATAAGTATGTTGTCATTTAAACATTGCTTTTGCAACTTGCAACTTTCGTCTGAGATTGCATAAAGTGTACATATTCCAGATCGGTATACAAATCTCTGCCGATTTAAACATTTCTGTCTATCCGTCTTCTTCTCTGACGAAAATACGACCGAGGTTACATTGCTTAATCCAGCAGACAGAAATCTATACATATAAAATTTAATACTTCTACGCTTGTACGAGGACGGTTCCAAAATTAGCCGACCTGACGTATAGATGGTGCCAGTAGTTAAAAAAAATATTTTGGTAAAAGTGGCAACCCTATAAAACATATGTTTTAAGTTTCAAGGCGCAACGTTATTTAGTAATTTCATTTGAGTCATCAAAAGTAAACGATCTCAGGGAATTTGTAAACATGGAAAATTTGGTCACCCTTATGTAATTCAATATTTCCTACTCTACTCTAATCTAGGAAAGTCTGTTCAGAGTTTAAACGAGGCCGTACAAGCTGCCAAGACGAACACCGTAGTGGTCCACCAAATGAGGTGTCCATGCCGGACACGGTATTGGATGATCATCGGCTGAAGGTGCGTGAGATAGCTGAAATTATAGGCATTTAAAAAAGTAATTCTGAGAATGAAAACGAAGGGCATTGCCCCTCTCCGTGTGTGGCTGATTTACTATGTTTAATATTTCCGATATTATCCCCAATACGTAAACTGGTTACATTAATTTTTAGCATTTATACTGTATTATAATTAGGGATACGCGGTTAATCGGTTATTCAAACTGATTTCAGAAAATTATAATTTCGACTCTTTTAATGTGGTTTCATTCAGAGCATATCTGATAAGTCAGAAATTTACCACACTGTTCATGACATTCCTCACAGATATGAAATGGGGGACGACATTGAGTGAAGTTATATGTAAGTCAGTTCATCTGACTAAAGTTTCTACCGTATTAAGAGGTATGTGTACCTTCATCATGAATACAGCATATTAGTCATATGATTGGAGGTTATCACAAGCGATTGGGGAAAAATCTCTCACTATTACAAGTTAATTACGGTTAATTAAATTTGGAAACTGAACTATTGGCGAAAACCCGATTTTGGCACCAAAAAGGCCATCCACTTATAATGCTAGACTAGGTACAACTTGCAGTGAGCAAGATTGAGTGGATAACACTTTTTTCAGATGATATTGGATGTAGCGCAACTGAGCTTCCGCTGTTTATAGATATGTAGAATAGATGGCGCCAGCTGTAAGTGCTAGTCGATTCTGCCATAATCTAAACATCATGAGCCAAACTTAGGCATGAACAACTCCTTCAGCGACAAAAATGGGAGGGGTTTCTTCATAGTATTATAACAAGTGATGGATTGGGTTGTGTAATACTTTGTAATCATTTGTAAACATGTTGTCATAATAAAGTTGCATTTTTATAAAAATAAAACTGCGAGAACTTAGTTGCGCACCTAATATGTAAAAATGGCTTAAAAGTTAGTCGAAGAAATGCAATTTTACACTTTTTTCAAATGATTAGATATATGCAAAAATAACATAGTGGAAAGCTATGCCAGATTTACTACTATTAATGTCAATCAGGGCTTCGAATCACATTAGGGAATAAGTAAGATTGCCAGAAATTAGAAAACAAACTGATTTCAACATTTCGAAAACGCGCCTATGTGAAACAGCCCCATTGTGTTATTCTAGGAAGTTACTGAATAAAAAACACACATTTCTTATAGCCGTCGTTAATCGGTTTCTTTTTTGAACATTAATGAATTTTAATCCACTGACATTGAATTTAAAAGCCAAATGTAATGACGCTCAAAATAACTTACATTACGTTGTAATTTTTGCTACAATCTGGCGTTTTATGAGCTCTATAGATTATCGCAATGCTGAAAGCAATTTCTGTTTTGCCCTCCCTCAGTTTATACTTTATCTTTGTTGTTTTTAAATATTTTTTTTCTTCATCCCTGAACGAGGGGATATTAAAGCGCAATACTGGGCATTTTTTTTTCAAGTTTAATTCAAGGTTTTTGTTTGCCTAAAGTTTGGTAATAATTGTTGGTCATACGTTTATTTTCTTGCATAAAATTCTTACAGAAATATTTGTACTAGAACTGATTTCGAGAAATTTATAGTTTCTTTAAATAAGGTTCAATTTCTTTCTATGTTGTTTGTATTGAATCCAATAGTGAGCGGTTACTTGTACATAGTTAAATCAAGAGGAGGTACGAAGATTCAATTTCAGTGCATTTTAAACCGGAAAAACATAAACAATTTTTATATTATTTTCCATCACAACTGAATGACTTGTTATAGGCACTTAACTGGAATTTTATTCTCCTATTAATTTGTTTGAAAAACTGTTTAAAATTACTGAAAAAAATATAGTTAAACTTCAGTTTGGAATTTCTTAAATTATGTTTAAATTCAATAATCTGTGGTATCAAAACTCCAAATAACCGCACCGCAAAACTTCTTAATTGTTTTGTGAAGTCATGTACCCTTAAAGAGACGATGATGTTCGAGAAAGCACAGTTCACGGCATAGTTCACTGAAGATGGTATTTTGGCGAATATCGAAATAGTTATCCGTCCAGCCAGCTTTAGCAATTACATTACATTTTGAATTACATTCTATTTGCAACAATTACTTATTACTATATTATATAATAGAAAGGTGGTCTTAAACCGAATTATAATGAAAAAAATCAATAACTGAAGTGCTTTTCGAAGTAATTGGCCTATGTCATTGTCCCTTCCATGCTTTTTACCTTCTACCAAACCCGTTGAGGCAAAGTTTTTGAGCTGGGACAATTTTGTCCGTTTGCACAATATGAATATTTGAAAAAAGGAAAATCTGAAAACGCGGAGACTGTTACTTAACGTCGCCGCGAAGATCAGAACCTTTCAATTCGAAACCTTGCAAGTATTATCAATGTGAATAGATAATCATTGAACCACATTTTGCACAGAGACCCAAAGCTGCACCCCAACAAAATTCAGAGAGAGAGTCAGAGAGAGGTTAGACCTCGCAAAGCAGGTGATTAAATGCTTTCCAACATTTAGCAATGTCTTGTTTTCAGACGAAACCCATTTTTTTAACCTTAGCGAACGTGTAAATAAGCATTACTGGCGCTACAAGTGAGCAACGAATCTAACCGCAAGCTTCGAACACCCCTTCATTCGCGTAAAATGACCTTATGGGTTGCGAATGTGTTTTATGTCTTTCCTCGGCAAATTAATCAAGTTTGGAAGCGGAACAAAGTAGCCTCTACGCAGTGCTGATTTAACCCCTATTAGGTTAAGGATATTGCTTCAGTTTAACGCATTGAATACGAACTTTTAATTATTTACATTACGATTCAGCAAAGTTGAAGCCCTTGAATGTGATCCCTTTAAAAATTAAATTAATATTATAAATTAATTATGTGCGATATACCAGTTGTGGATGTTGACTTTGAAACTTAAGCTATTCATAATTTAACCTTTTGAAATCTTTACAAACAAATTGCAACACAAAACAACTCTAACATATTGAGTGTGCATCTAATTTCTCGCAACTAGGTTTTATAACAGTGCAAGTTTATTATGAAAACATGTTTACAAATGATTGACTGAAAGTATTGCCCATCGCTAGTTACTACTTTTTTCCCATCTTTCTGTCAAAGCTCCAATTTTGTCACAGTAAAACTGTTCTTCTCTTGAGGCTATCCACGAATCTAGCCATTCCTTGATGTCATCATATGAGTGGAACTGCTAATCAGCCAGACCGTGTGCAATCGAATGGAACAAGTGGTAATCGGGCGACGTAATATCTGGAGAATATGGCGGATGGGATACACTTCCCATTTCAGCGTTTCTAGGTAGGTTTTAATGGGCTTGGCCATGTGAGGTCGAGCGTTGTCCTGTTGAAGAATCACTTGTTCGTGCCTCTTCGTGTATTGTGGGCGTTTCTCGCGCAGAGCTCGGCTCAATCGCATTAATTCAAGTTGACATCGGTACCTAGTAATGGTTTCGTTAGGTTTCAATAGCTCGTAATAAATAACACCGACCGATTTGGTTCCACCAAGTACAGAGCATAACCTTTGCAGCGTGAATGTTTGGCCGAGGCGACGACATAGAAGCATGACCGGACAGCTTTCACGATTTTTTTTGGTTGCATTGCTGTAATGAATCCATTTTCCATCCCCCTACAGTACGATGAAGAAAATCCTTTCGTTTTCATCGTTGAAGCATTTGTCCACAAGCGAAAAAAACGACGCTCGAGGCCCTTTGGCTTCAACTCATAAGGAACCCAAGTTCCTTCCTTTTGAATTATTACCAACGCATGCATTGTTTGGAAATGGCTAGGCGGGTAAGTACCGAAGCAAGCTCTATCTACTTTGGACACGGATCCCCATCAAGCAATGCCATCAATTCAGTATCTTCGAAGGTTTTTCGTCTTCCCGCACGCGAACGGCTGTCTTTAAAGCGACGGAACCAATCTCTACACGTTGTTTCACTTAAAGCAGCATCTCCGTAAACGTTTTGAAGCTCTCGATGAGCTTCAGCTGCCGTTTTCTTTGATTGAAAGAAGAAAATCAATACTTACCGCATATGACGATTATTTGGAACAAAATCATACACTTATCAAGAGAATATGACGTCAAATAAAAATAACTATTCCGGCGAGGCGGTGTGTTTACCATATGCCTAAGCTTGGCTCATGACGTTTTAGTTATGGCAGAATCGATTGTCAATTACACCTGGCGCCACCTATAGGCAAACAACGGTAAATTAGTTGCGCACCTAATATACCCATAGTTAAGGTTAATGCGAGTAAAGTCCTCATTAAAGTTTTTCACTGAAAATTCGAAGCAAGAAAGATCACTCAAAACTATTCTTCAACATAATCTCCTTTTAGATTGATACACGATATTCAATATCTTCTATAACCTGTTCGTAGTAAGAATTGTCAAACTCCTTAAAATAGCCTTCAACCACAGACTCCATCTCTTCATTGTTGGCATCTTTTATCACCGAGCCATTTTTCCAAGTTCAGGAATATCAAATAGTCCGAGGGAGCGAAATCTGGTGAATAAGGTGTGTGATGAAACAATTCGAACTTTAGTTCATTAACTTTGACCATCGCAATAGTGGCTGTATGAAGTGGAGCATTGTCTTGATAAAACAAAATTTTTTCCGCCAAATACGGCCTTTTTCCGTAATTTCATCATTAGTATAAAATGCGTCGTGGATAGTTTTTCCCTTCTGAAGACTGACGCCTTCCATAAGACTGACGCCATGATCTTGCCAGCAGATGGAACTATTTTCGCCTTCTTTGGATACAATTCTCCTATTTCAGTTCACTGCTTTTACCATTCATTTGTCTCATGTGTGAAGTGGTGGACCCATGTCTCATATACGGTTATAAACCGATGCAAAAATTCGGCTTCGTTGCGGTGAAACGTCTCCACGCACTCTATTGAAACATCTTCATGACGCTGTTCTTGCTCTATTGGAAGCAAACGCGGCACCCACAGCTTTCTCATCTTCAAATCTTCGGTCAGTATACGATGTATAGCACTTTTTAAAATGTCTATCATTTCAAGTAGCTTACGCACCTTCAGCCGATAAAGGATTGTAAATTTTCTTAAACGTGTCTGGCGTGAACACCTCAATTGGTCGACCACTACGGTGCCCATCTTAGCAGCTAGTACGGCCTTGTGTATACTCTGCTATCCAATACTTTACAATCGTAAACGAAGAGTAGAATCAAGGTCGACTTTAATATTGGCTGGACTGAGACCTTTCAGGTGGAAATATTGAGTTACATAACGGTGACCAATTTTTTCCACGTTCATAAATTCACTGAGATCGTTTACTTTTGATGGCTCAAACAAAAATACTAAACAACGTGGCGTCTTGAAACTTAAAACATATATTTTATAAGGTTGCTACCTTTTACCAAAATAATCTTTTTTAAACTACTGGCAGCTCGCATAAACAATGTTGTAATTTCGAGTCTTAGAGTTCCTTTGTTACCATCCTCCTTGTTACCGTCCTCCAAATTCTTTGCCTAAAAATATGCATTGATTGTACTAATTATGTTTAATTGAAAAATATGCTATAGTTTGTGCGTTTTAATGTGACGTGGTTAGGGATAATATTTAAAACATTATTTTAAATAAAGTCTTATACGTTGTGAAATTTGGTAACAAGAAATATTTATTATTGGATTATAAATATTGATAGTAATGTTTACACTTAATTAGCTGCAATGAGCTTTAGAGTAGAAAAAGAAAAAAAATTATCGTGTAATACGCATGCCACCAAACATCAATGTTTTAGAGTAGGATCAAGCATAATATTGAGTTAAGGAAGTCTTAAATATATCATTGGTATTAGCAAAAAAGTTTATTGGGATGAATGTGCTTCATTGTGGAAAATTTCATATATATCGTAAGCAAATGTTGCTGGAATGACGATGATGCCTGATAAATAGTGAGTGTGTTAAGAAACTCAAACAGTTTTTTTAATTCATTTCCATTACTTCTTGTTTATTTTTTTGCAAAAAAAACGATAAATTTTGTATACGAGTAAATCTTCTTAATGGCTTCCACAAATAAATGGATATAAAAAGCTTCTACGCTCCTCAAAACATGACATCGTTACTCAGAGCTACAGCGGAAATTACCTTAATTCTCGCCTAAATTTATTACTTTAGATCATTCAAATTTATTAGGTGGTCTATTTTGTAAACTTACTGTTTGCAATAAATTCTCAAAAGAAAAAACAGAGTGCAGTAAGATAAAGAAACCTTTGAGGGCCAATGGAATCAAGAGTTGTTTGAAATCACATAAATGGAGAATTTTCTCTGCAATTATGTCATTACAAGCTGCACCATCTTGTTCAAACTACCGATAAAATTGAAAGCGATTCTCTCTCAAACGTTGTTCTTTAAAAAACATTTGTGTAGCATTAGTGTTAGTCGCCTTGTATTTATGAAATAGCCATTGAAACGCTGACAATAAATTTTCTGCAAATTCCATGCACTTGGAAAAACAGTATTATAAAGGGTGGCACATAAGTAGAGTTAACGGCGACTATATTGAATGCGTTCTTGTGCATCATTTGGTTTTAACTAGTGAACCAATTGCATCTTATATGGGAAAAGGTGTAACAACTCGTATGTAAAATTTTTTGCAAAGACCGTTTAGATATCTAGATAGAGATATTTAGATAGAGAGAATGGCACAAGAGTAGACGTGTTTGCTGCTGTTCATAATATTTTAATAATAAAAAAAAAAAAAAAAAACATATATGTGGTAAAAAGTGTTTTTGAGAATAAAATAATGCTGGGAAATTCTCATAACATAACTAAGTTTGAAAGAATATAAAAATACGTTTGTTTTTTGTGAAAATAAAAGTTCTTTGTATAAACAATTATAAGTAAAATCAAAGAAAAATATGAAGCACAGTATACTCTTATACGATAGAAAACACTAAATATGTTTCGCTAATGGATTGAGGATGAGAGAGCAAAGAATAAACTCACAATAATAAGTAATAAAAAAAAGAAGAAAAAAAAAGAAAAGAAAAAGGCAAGATTTGAACTCAACAAAGAAGGAAGAGAAAAAGGCATCAACAATTCTCTTATACGGTATAAGAAATAAAACAGAACTGCGAGCATGAAGAAGTGATAATGAAGTTGAAGTATGACATTTAATATTGCCAAGTATATGCATAGAAATTAAGTGAGAGGAAGAAAATCAGTAACAAAGTAATTCCACTGAATCTATTGCAACTTAATTTAATTATTGACTTATCAAAACAAAAAAAAAAAAAAAAAAAAAAAAAAAAAAAAAAAAA
>JAHXMU010017258.1:0-11446 GCA_019455685.1 Philornis downsi
GTGTTGCCATATCCTTTCCGATATCTCCCTCACAAATTGGTCGATTTGGCAAAAATCAATGATATCCCTATAATCTATAAGCGGTGGAGAGTGAGTTATAATATGTAAGTTTAGTAAGTTATAACGTTGCTCCTGTTTTGAGCATTTAAGACTGGTACTATGTAAACACAGTGAAAGTCCGTTAAGAAAAATGATTGTAAAATTTAGACAAAATCCGACCGGACAGGATTTTACACGAAGAAAATCTTTCTTATGTTCCAATGCTAATCTGATTGTGTTGATTTCCAACACTAACATTCTAACAATATTTTTTTTTTTACGTCATGGTGTATTAGATAATATTAGTAAGCTTGTGAAACATGTTATCGAATGTTTGTTATAATCATGTGTTGTTAAAAAAAGGAACTTGCCAAGAAATGAAATGTATGCTCATGCAGTATTCGCCGTTCTTGATGAATGACATTCTTCTTTTTTGCAATATGCAATATTGAAATACTTCTGGATCACAAATTCCGCATTTCTTTACTTTTTTTCTTGGACGGCGATTGAAAATTGCCAATAAAACACAACAGCACTAAAAGTATGCTGATACTGTGATGCGAAAGTTAAAATTTCTATAAAAATACTTGAGGCATTCATTTTGTCTCGCAAATTGCAACATCAGAGCTGCTGTAGCTGTGCTACAGCAATTTTTTCCACTTGCCTTTGGTACTGCTGCGGCCGGCGCAAATTGAATCAGTCCAGTAAAAGTACTGTAGCGAATTGTAATTCATTTATCTGTGAGGTGTCTCTGACTATGAAATGTTAACAGCTATGGAAGTACGACCCAGCAAAAAGCCTTAATTTGCATCAGCTGCTGTCACTATTAGTAAGCCATGACCGAAGGACCACTTCTAGCGGCAAAGTTCACATCTCTAAGTAAATCGGACAAACATAATTTTTTTTGCAAAAATTGACAAAAGTTTAATGCAAAAAAACTTCATAAAAGTTCGGTTTCGCTTCGATTTTGGTATTGTAAATTCATTTGAAAGCACATTAGAAATTTGTTTTTGATACAACCATTCACTACATACATCGATTCGCTTTTCTTACTCGAAATAAAAAATCTCTATGAAACGAATGTGTAGTTTTGTGCAATTTCGTTTCTTAATCCGAATTGGGATTGGAAATTGTTATATTGAATTGGCAGCACACTAATTTTGATCGCTTTTTTTGCTCAAAGTAAACTAAAAATTTTTATTAGAATAATTAACAATAATCTCAACCAGACAATGTAACTGTTGTGTTGTAATGTGCATGATCACAACAATTTCGATGTACAACCTATAAACCTCGTGGTTTGTAACACGCCATGATGGTCTATATGTATATACTTCTCGAGGTGATTTTCTTTTCTTGTGCTATAACCCAGTTGATTTTTTGACCGCCGGGAGAGCGTTCACTCACCTGGTTCATAGGTTTATCCCCCGATCCATCTCTGTTCACTCCTTCTCAATGCTTGAGAAGGCTGTAGTAACATCTCGCAGTTTTCTGCCCATAATATCTATATTATAGATATACTTTGTTAAAAATTAAACCAGTTGCTTTTCCCTCAATCATCTGCAATAGAATGCTGAAGAGGTTCCACAATACGTTGCCGCCTTGTGTAAATCCTCGCTTGATATAATGCCAGCGCCTTTACATTTTTTATTTCTTGTCAGTTATTGTCACACAAAGCCATATAGGCTTCGCAAAAATAACAAAGTCGACCATGGTTTCATTCATTTTTTATCACAACGGAGTGTCGATCTGTTTCTCTTGGTTCTCATCCAGTGTTTGACGTAGTGTGAATATAAGGTTGGTTGTGCTTTTACCAGGTCTATAATCGCGCTGAGTCTGAAAGGGCTGTGCCAGTAAGCCATCAGCACCATTGTTACTCTTAAATCATGATTTAAAATGTTTCGGACGTTTATGTGCTTTCCTCAGTTGTGCTGCTAACCGGAAATATCAACTTATTGCAACACAATCTGTATATCCATGACCAGATTTTTGTCGTAGGAATGGTCTTTTTTTATCTATTACTAGAATTTTCGGATATCATCTTTATCCTTGCAACATTCTATGTCATCTCTCTCTTGCTATTTCTAAATTTTGTTTGTCTCCCTTCACATTTTCTTATGGCGTTCCCTTATGTCTATTCCAGTCCCCACCTTAGAAGAAGTTCCCTCACAGAATGTAGCATTGGCATGCATACAGTATTCTTCTCTTCAAACGCGATTTCTCACTCCAATTAGTACTCCGCTATGACTATCACAGTTTCGCGAATATTTCGGTTACGCAGCTTGTGCGTGGTCACATGACTCTCTGCTCTCCCTCTGCTTAATTTCGTTCATATCTTAGTTGCAAAACTATTTTTTTTTTTTTGCAAATTGCCAATAAATTGTTTGAATAAAAATCAATTTCTTTCCAGGAAATATTTGATAATATGAGAAAGAAATATGTCATCATTTCTATGTTGTGGAGCACAAAGGACGAAGAAACAAAGAGAAACAAATAAAATATATCAGAAGCAATCGAAAATCAAGAGGGTAATCATTGTAACCTCCTTTAGAATGGAATTGCGTAAATCTCTGACAATGTTCAGTATTAAGCATTATCCCAAGCGTAACACCAATCATAAACTTGCAAAGAAATTACCATTTAGATTAAGACTGTATGAATATGTGTGCTATTTTTAACAGATAACAGAAATACAATGCGCTATTCATTTTATGTAGCCATACTCCATATCTAAATGTATAAATATATCAATAAACCGATATGCATAACCATATCTATATGTCAAAACAACGGAATACTTATTATGAATAATATTTGGCGAATATGAAAATGGTGTTACGTGACATGTGGTGAGGTCTGCAAATAACGTGATATAAATGCCATGATATCAAATTCCCAAATTATTAACGATCTCACCAATGTTATAAAGTGGCTAAGACTTAATGAAAAAATGAAAATTCCACTTGAATTTCCTACCTTTTTATTCCATTACATGAAGGAATTTTGTCTGAAATTAGACCAACAGGATAATAATGCATATGACGGAAACTGTGGTACCTACAAATCGCCGGGCCATATTAACATTTAAAAACAAACTTTAACAAATAATTGTCAATATCGGTATATTATCAACGGTGGTGGCAAATAAAATAAGGTGATTAGCTTGGTTATCTTAAATAACATACTCGTACAGACACCAAATCACCTTAGGAAAGTGTTGTGAGTTAGAATCGTATTTTATCGTATATTGTATTTTGTATGTAATAATAAATATTGGCGACACCATTGGTGTTCGATGACCCACAGCAGTTTGTAATAAGTGTAACATGAGCTGGTTATTGTTCCAGTTATGCTTATATTGATTAATGTGGAATTCTGAATTTACTTTTTCATTCACTTAGATCTTTTGCTTAGTGTTAAGGAAATCAAGTCTGGGTAATTTAACTGTGAATGCACAATCACATTAAGTTCTTGCCGATTGAGGTTCCGCTTTATCAGCAAGAATTACTTTTTGGTTTTCGGTCACACATGGCAGTTTAGGGTAGGTTAAGGATTTATGTACATAAATCAAATAATTTCATACATTATATGTGGGAGGAACTACATATATTATTGAAACTCTAACTGTGGACAATCAGCAATCTATATGCATGATGCTGACAACCGGTTGAACTTATGGCACCTATAAATTTCGCTGTAGTGATATTTTCAGCTATATGTCCATCTTTTCACGGATCTATTTCCTTATGCTGTATTCATGTACGATTTAGCACGAGACGTCTTTGGGATTAGAAAACTATGTTATTTTCATGATTGGATGGTCCACTTTCGAATTACAATCAACTTTATACTTTCTATAATTGGACATTAAGTATACTAGGTTCGTTACACCATTTGAACTGACTAGAAATACTCCTCCGAGAAGCAAAAAAAAAAGAAAAAATTTACGTTGATTTAATAATGTTCAGTTTGATTTAAAAATGTTTGTGGGGAACGTGGAGCTTCGGCTATGAGTTTGAAATTTTGCTCTCAGATATCTCACAGTCATAGGCAGGAAAAGTTCGTAATTAGGCACAATCGGTCGAGTATGAAAAACTAATTATCAACAACAACTGTCAACAATTTTTTTATTTACTCCTAAGTATAAAGCGAATGTTATAAAGAAATAATAAAAAGAAAATCTGATGTTCATTACAAAAGTGGTAGTGTTGAATAAATGCGAAACACTCTCCTCCTTTTGACGCCCACTTATCAGCCTATGAGTGGCTACATCATCTGCAACATTATGACTTGCAGATGACACAAAAAGAACAATTTAGACCAATAGCAGAACTGTTAAAAAATATGACTACTGACTATTTTCATTATTTGTCCAACTTTTTCAAGTTCTACTTTTTATTTAAGTGTAATGTACATTAGTAATTGGGGGAATCGGTATTTTATATACACTTGAGATAGGTCGCCTAATTATCGGCGTGATTATTGAAAAACTTCTAAAAATTTTTACGAAAAACATCGTGTCAGGAACGGATGGGCGAGTGGGAGGATGAAATCCTACCGAGATTTGCATTCGGTAATAATAAGCCAAGACAGTATTACTTAAAGGGGTTTATTAAACGTTTATTGATAAGAAATTAATATGTATGTTTATATGTTGTATGTTTAGAAATTGTCAAATTCGATCGAGAGACGAACGTCGTAAGGTCTGGTCAGTTTTGATGTTCGATACAAACTAAAATGATATGTTGTGTGTGTTGTCCTCGTAGGCAGTAAGAAAAGAAATATTAAAGGAATTCATAGACAAACTAAAAAGGGTTGCCAGGACAGACACAATTAGAAAATTTGTCGTGTACATATATGAAAGGTGACAATCGTCACGGTAAAATGTGTGAAGAGGCGACTTCTGCCTATATTACGTTAAAAAGGCGTTAATAGGAAGGACAAGACCTGTACCTATGCTTATGAAACCGATAAAATGAACGAATTTATTGAATACAGAAAATATTACAAATCAATGCTTTCATCGGTTACCGTGGTATTAGGCATAAGGAAGTATTTACGTCGGATCAAACCGACAACAAAGAGTATTACATTAGCGTTGTATGCAATCGGTTACTTTACCATCGTGTGACTTCTAATGATATTTTGAAAGCTATTAAATATATTTTAACATATTTTACATAAAGACTTTTTGTTGAAAATATGAGGTACTATAAAAAGAAATCCATTATTTTTGAATGATATTGAAAGTTTGATTTAACATAGTTAGAATGATTTATATGCAACGTTATGTTCAGCAACTTGTTGCAATTTTTAAAGTAATTTCATTATAAACCCTCATCCCTATTGGCAAAAAAATTGGGACCATCGATTTTCACGAGCTTCTCATGACGCGTATCTTTCCCCAACGAAGTCATTTGCATTAAAAAGAAAATGGTGGTAATCGCTTGATGTCAGATCCGAAGTACATATAAGGTTGATGCGGTTCTTACATGACAGCCGGACTAGAGGATTTTCATTTTTCTATAGACATTTTCATTGATTAGCGTTTCAGAGGGTACTGCCTTTTTGAAATCAAAATTACCGGAACGAAATCGACGAAACTTAAATTAAACTTAAACTTAAACTCTACTCACATTTGCAGCCGTCTGGTTTGCGCTTTCGGCTCATTGAAGAAAAACTATAATATGATACATTTTTTTTTTTTTTTGCTGGTGTTTATTTTTGACGCACTCTGAAACGATATTGTGTCAAATTATCATAAAATTATCTCATCTTTCTAACGCTGTCTATTGTAATCCTGTCGCCCTTTTACAACCATACGAAAACTATTTATTAGAAAAATAATAGATTTATTTTTACTATTATTTTTACTACTACACCTTATATAACAGCTGGTTTTAATTTTTGAACACAGTAATAGGATTACTGTTGTCGTACGACAATCACATGTAACTTCACATCAATGTGATTTTTGTCATTGTTGTTATTATTACTATTCTATCAATTATTTTATTATTTTAGTGTGCAGTCTTGCCTTGTTGAAATATATCAATTTATCAAAATCAATTGCTTCTTATTAATCTCAAGTAGAAATCTTGCAAGTTTTATTCTGTCATGTGCGCTGTTATAGAAGCCACTTCGACCAGTTGTTTTCTGAACCATCTACCATTGGTGCGATGAATTGGAGTGGAAACAATACTTGCGGTTATTTAACATGAGCCGAATCCAAGGACACACACATATTTATAAAGGATCCATTTATGTAACAAAACGACAGACGCGTCGGCGTCTAACTCAGATTTCCTCACTGAGAGGAATGTCCTAAACGTCCATAATGACCCAGTAAACTGCATACATAATGAGTAATCATTGTCGACGTTCGCGTGAGACATTTTGTTTGTATACCTTCATGTATTTGTTATGTTTGCTTTAATATAACGTATCTTTGTTATAATGGCATGTAAAATAAGGAACTACCATGATAAAAATTAGGGATATTCATGATTTGTAATATATGGATTAGTATACTTCATATTTAGCGAACATTTTTGGTTTGTGTAAAACTAAGCAGACTGGGTTATTACGTGAATCGTTAACCCCTGAAAATTTAATCTTGAAACCCGGTCCAAATGTTGTAAATTCATAAAAAAAATAAGATAAAATAAAATAATATCTGTAGGGTTTTGGTTTGTCAATACATGTGTGTGTCTATAATTTGTGTCTTAATGTTAATTGACTGAAATAGTGTAGTTTTTATTTGATCATTTGTAATATCAAACAAATAATAGCTAGCCTTAACCTATATTGTCAGTTGGTAAAAGTTTCACCGGTCAAAATACGGGAAAAAGTGATTTTGAAACGCATGGGTGGCGCTTTAATTTTTATTGTTGATATAAAAATAGATCAATTGCTTATGAATAGTAGTACAAACGAGAAAAGCCGGAGCAAAAGAACTTGTGTGTCTGCGTTTGATACCACGAGGTAATCCTACGTGCAGCATAAACATAAAATTTAGAAAGACCAATCAAGAGAAAATGGAAAAGCAAAATCAAAATCAGGCAGAACCACCAAGGGTGTATGATTTGTCAGGAACAATAAATACACAGTCCAATACTAGCACGGCAGTGGAGAATCAAAATTCTGCGATAAATGTGATGAAATCTAATGGGGTGGACGCTACACTGAGAGAATTTGTTCCCGAAAGCGTACAAGAGACACAGATTAACTTAACGGCCGTTATAAAGCAAAATATTGTTAGGAAAAGTGCATAAAGCCATATCTGTCTAAAATAGGGCTTTAAATGGAAATACCCACAGTTCAGAGGCCCAAAATGACACCCAAAACATGGGTGGGACACAGTTCCTGTGTCTGGAACTATACCTGGGATATGGCAAACTGGAGGGTGTAAAAGGATTAGAACAGAAAATTAAAGATTAAGTTTAGTGAAAGTCCGTCAGGTCTTCCGGTGCAGGATTTCATTTTTAGACAGGAACTTCAAACCAAATACAAGACACCCTGGAAAGAAATCTATAGCGACTTCCATGTACTTTTGTCAGACGCCGCTCAGGAATGATATTGACTACAATCCAAGAGCAAAATGGTACGCCATTGGCCTTCTCTAAAGTTTGCTTTGCTCGCACAGTGCAAACCAACAAGGTCAAATTTTGAAATTATGAGCTATATGGAGAAAGTCTTGATAGCTTTTTCCATGCTATAAATATGATGCGCAGTAGATTAGAGCAGACAATAAAGGAATACAAGATGATTCGAATAGTCAAGAGAAATCTCAGCGAAAATATAGATCGGACCATATACCCCATGCAAATCTCGTCTATGGAGCAATTGCGTGCGGAATATATAGAAGTGGAGAGAAATTTCAAAAGACGTGATTTTAGGGTGCCTGCTAATTAATATACCTCCTAAAGTTTTCCGGGTGAGCAAACCTAACATTGAAATGGAAATCGCAGCAATCACTATTACATGTCGGAATTGTCGAAAATCTGGTCACGTTTTTATGGATTGTCCCGCGGCCGACCAGCGTCTCTTACCAGTATAAAAAATAAAACACATTTTCTGTTAAATTTTTGGTAACAAATACTTTTTAATTTGGCCCCTGGAAGTGTGGTTGAAAGGGTTGGAATCTTTCTGAAAGCCCGAGCTTCCGGAGAAGCTATCATAATTCCATTTATGGGCACGTAACAGGGTTTGAAACGATAAGATAATGTATTTACTCACTTAGATATTTAATTTAAACCGGTTCATAAAACGTGTTTTTTAATCTTTATGCATTAAAGAATTCCTATCACAGTGATTTTCTATTTCTCTTTCACCATTAATTACTCGATTTCAGCTAAAGAATCCGACCTCTCATAGAAACATTTGGGCACCAGACATCATAATTTTTCATTTTCCTGCGATATGGATTTTGATGATTATCACTAAAGCCAAGCCAACACAATTTTCGTATTTTGTTGCGCCACTGATGCAGGGCGGCATTTTGCTGCAGTCCTAGTTATAGTTCTGTATACAGGCCAAATGAGATTTCACGGTTTATAAAAAACACTTACTTTTCTTGCGATTAAATTACAAAAACAATGTTGGTTGTTACGTTGCAAAACAATTTTAAAATGTTTTTAAAAAAAAGGGAATTCTTTGTAGAAAATGGCAAGCTTATCAAGAAATCCGTAGAAAATATTAGAGAAATGTTGAAGAGTTAAAATTGTTGTTGAGTTGAATTGTTCTACCTTTTTTTTCACGTACCCATTAAAAGTATGCACAATTTAATTTTTTTAATGTAGTTCAGTCTATACCTGAAACGGCAAACATCGTCCTTTTTGGCTCCTCCAATGCAAAATGTAGAATTTGATACAAATTACTTTTGGGAATACAGTTGTTTCTCCCGGTTTATCTGAAATTTAGCCAATAGCGATATTATGCCCACCCACTCCCGGTGTTCAAAACGAATTGCCTATGATTGAAATCGGTGGAAAATTCAATATTCAAAACAATTTATCACAAGTTTTTAAATCGCCGTTGCTATTTAAACCTTCAGTAAATTGTCTTATTGTGTAAATTACAATACAAACACTCAAACAAAATATCATAGGATGAGGACATTAATAATTCGCCCTATCTGACTGAAATTTCCCTGCTGGTTAAATACAGCCGTTTGTGAACTCCTCTATTGGAGAACTCTCCATCGTAGGTTTGCATTAATAGCATTTGTGCGGGAATATGAATATCATACCGTGATGTCACTTCATATGATTACACGTGCCTGTGTGTCATGGATTAGTAACGGTGTACTAATCCGTGAAGTCATATGGCATAACATAAATCTTGGCTTTGGCTTTGTTTTATCTCTTTAGAATTTCGATCAATGTGTAATGGTTATTACGACGTCAATATTATCTACGAGAAGAAAATTATGGTAGGTGTAATGCGAAACAAATATTTTGTAAAATTGTTGTTCGTAGTATCGTTGTTGGCGTTAGTTAATGCTTTTTTCTTTACAAGTCATTTGCAATACAAAACAATGGTAGAGCAGGTGTTACATCCGCACCATCTATATTGTTATAGAGGATAAACAAAGATCACTACAAAACAGTGACAACATATTGCGCATTTCATAGCTACTTCAGCTGAAACAATACTTGTACATAGAAGACCGCATTCAGAAAAATCGCTGGTATATAGGGCGTGTCTCCATGTCGTCTGAGAAAAAGGATGCTGGATATATGACATAGCCGCAGCTAATTTATACTGCAAGAAAGGTAGAGAAGAGAGGTGAGCTGTATGTATAAGTGGATGAAACGGAGCGTAGGGGTATATACCATAAAAAAACTATTGTACAAATTTCAAATAATTTAACTGACTTACACATATCACCGAGTACACTTTTGCGTTGAAGCAAAATTTCGAGGATTGCCAGAAAGAACACGGAGAGTATGTAGATTCTTAAAAAAAATGATTTAAATTAAAGCAAAGTCAAACAAAATTACAACTTTTTGAAGTCCCCTTCTTTTGAATAATGGTATTTTTCGGTTTGAAATATGCGAATTGAGGAGCAAACAAGTTAAATAAAGCAATTGGTATCGGAGATGTACTGTTGATTTTCTCAAATTTTACCAAACATTATAATTGCAAAAGATTTGAGTAATTGGAAGTTACAAATTAGAGATTACAGCTGAAGTACAAATTTCAATACATTCAATTTGTGTGGAATGCACTATAAACAGTGTGGCACTGCCCTCTGTTTTCACTGCCAAAACTTAATTCACTAAACGTATGACAAGGCACTGGCGTTCAATTACTTATGAGATATTATGCAGACTGCATTAAAAACGGTAAAGAAAAATCATTGAAATAAACTGAATTACATATTCGTAAAGAATGCCTGCTGAGATTTCACGGAAATTTTCCTGCTTTAACTTTCTGATTTCCGGGGAAATTTGACCGGAAATTCCAAAAGTTATAACTCATTGCGGAAAACTGAAAAATATTCATTAAAAGTTTAATTTATTTGCTGACTGGTTATGAGTTTAATGGGATCTGTATAGATTTCTACATAATTTGCGTATCAATATCGCTCACAAATACAAGGTTTAATTTAGAGAAATCCATCATTTGTGCACGAAATTGTAGGCTTTATTTAGTGCGGTAGGATTTAGGTCAAATGTGCACCATTTTGTTCAATAGCTATTATTATTATTATGAATTCTTTAAAGAAAACTTCGATCCCATGGAAAGAAATCTCGGACAGTCGATTTTCACAAGCTTTCCTTGAGGTGAATATTTCACCAGTAAAAATTATATGCCATAGATAATAGCAAGTGATGGCAAGCCAGAGCTATAAGGTGGATGCATAAGAAACCATTTAACCAAGCTCATGGACATTCTGGGTAATTAGTATCGATGTGTGCTGGCGTTGTCCTGATGGGATCCAATTCGTCACGGTTTAGCGATTGGTTCTTTCTCATTTTACAATTACGGCATGACAGTATCGAGTTTAAAATTTGGTCGTAGAGCCGCATATCGTAGTAGATGACTCCCCGTCTCACACATAAAAATTTTCCTGACCGCCAATCTTGGCTGGGCACCGTTTGTGTCGACTTAACGGGTTTCGACCACAGCCATTATTGCTTGGCCTTATCATAATTTACTCACTTTTCGTCATCATTCCCCATTCAGATTTCAGATTTCTTTTTTTTATATTTATTAATTCATGTACAAATATATATCAGATTAAAAATGGCCTCAGCGCCCTTAAGGCATGTTAGAGGCAAGTTGGCAAAAAACATGTACAAAGTAAATAGAAATTTAATATTATTGAAAGTATAATTATGTAGGAAAGAAACAAATTATGTCAAAATATACATGTTTTGAATCCGTAAAATACTCTTTA
>JAHXMU010017261.1:9226-20767 GCA_019455685.1 Philornis downsi
TGGCGCATATATGACTAAATGGGATCATTTTAATTATGATAAATCAAACTTTGCAACATCATGCAAAAATAGTGGATGTATTTTTACTACACTTTATAGTAAGCATGAGAAGAGTAGTATCTAACATGCCCACTTATCTGGCTACGAATCGCTACATCGACCTCCATACTATGAACTACGGAATTATCGGTGGGCAAAATTGGTGCAGTTGGACAAAACTCGACCATACGAGGATAGAACGAGGATTGCTCGAAAATAATGGGCGCTTTTACTGTTTTCTTTTCAAAAATTTTATTATTTTTATTTTTAAATTAGCTTCCTAATTCTTATATGTCAGTGGTTGTTTGATTGGATAAACAGGCTACTTCGAGGTGATAATTAAGAGAGGAGGTGGTGTTCGTGATGCTCGCTTGCTGTAAAGAAGAGCTTTATGTTTTTCTGCCGCTCAAAATGTCAAAGCATTCATAGCACTCACTGCCCGACAAAATAGGCTGGTTGTTTAAGATTTAAGTTTTTCAGGTTGGCAGCACTGGTTGGTAATGGCGTCCAAACATCATCTGTCAAAGTGAGAAGTGTACAGTATACTCTGCCATTTCATCATGAAAAGACTAATAAACGAGCAACGATTGCAAATCGTTGAAATTTATTACCAAAATTCAAGCTCTGTGATAAATGTGCATCGTTAGATACGACCATTTTATGGTTGTCATAATCGACCTGCTGAACCAACAATTCGTGCCGTTACCTCCAAATTTCGCGCCAAATTTACTTTGCTGGACATAAAACCATCGATTCGCCTGCGTAGAGTGCGTACCGAAGAAAATATTGCAGCCGTAGCGACCAGTGTTAATGACGATCGTGAAATGTCAATTCGTCGCCGTTCTCAGCGATTGGGCATGTGTTATTCAACCACAAGAATTTTTTTTACCCCAATTGGCTGAGTTGAACTTGGTTGACATGTGGTTTCATCAGGACGGTGCAACATGCCACACTGCACGTGAAACAATGGATAATGGATCTATTTGGACAAGCCGAACACTGTTGAAGCCTTACAGGATAACATAACACGTATTATTCGTGGAATACAGGCCGAAATGTTCGAAAAAGTGACGAAAAATTGGGCCTACCGAATGGACATTTTGAGACGGAGCCGCGGACAACATTTACAAGAGATTATCTTAAAAAATTAAATTGAAAAAACCAATTTACCGATTTCATTAAAAAATTTTAATACATGATGCAAATTTGAGTGTTTTATTCGGTTTTTAATAAAACTATGATTAAAAAATCACCCTATATGAATCACTGCCCTGACGACAAATCATTTCTTTATCAATGAGCAAAAGAAAAAAAAAGAAAAACATCATTAAATACGTACAGAAAACTTATTAACGAGTAGGAAACAAAACATTAAATATTAATATTTCTATCAACAAATTCTTGTCGCTCATTTGAGACAGTCGAGCAATGACCATTTTGCTTTTTTTTTGTCACATTCAAAATAGATTCAGGCTAAAGTTCAGTTTCGGGTTTAGCGTTGACCGGTCAGAGTTGGATATTCAATATCTAAGCATGTTGGATATTCAGATACTTGAAAATCAGAACTGATGACTGCCTGCTACCTGCTTGAATTAATATACTAGTTTGCAATTGTTTCAAGATAAATTTTGATTTGATTGATTTTTATGATTTTTATTATTGAAGTATTTATTTAATTTTCATATAAGAAGTTGTCTACAGAAACTTGTGCAAATACATGCATATAGTAATTTAAATAAAATCTAAAAAGTTGACTCAATTTGCGTTATTATTAATATCTTAACATATTTTTTTGTTGATCTTTTGTTGTTTTCGAAACACGAAGATAGATTCGGAATCTAATTAGCAAAGCCAAGAATCAACTGTATTTGCTGACATCTGTTATTGCGTTAACATAGCTCTGTCAACGCATTAATTTTGGGGGCTATAAATAAAACTACGATTTTTTCACGAATTGGAGTAATATTATATATTTTAATTAAAACGACATAAATGGGAGAAAATACTTCAGACTGTAAGCATTGATGTTATTATGAGTTAAAAGTTAAGTTATGTAACGATATATTTGTTTACTATGACTGATTGCTAGCACTTATGATGTTGGCTAGATCTCAGTTCATAGCTTATAAAGCAATGGTCCACATATTTCAGAAGAATTTCAGAACTTGAGATTCTTCGATTTTGTTCTCCTCCCTGGCGTCAATCAAACTAATACCGTTGGACAAATCTCAGTCCATGGCTTCTATAACAGTGATCCATATATTTCAGAAGAATTTCAGAAAATGCAAAAGGCATTTGCGCGGAACAGAAAATTATCTGATTTAGCGAACTACCGCTAAATTTCTGTTCTTTTTTAGTTAATTTTTTATTATTCATATTAATTGATATATATACGGTGTATACCAGGTTATCCATTTAGTGGTTTCAAACCCGTCGGTCTGGCAATGCTGTCAGCTGTTAACTGCCCATCATCTGAAGTGTTATTTATTCAATGAAAGGTTTACCATTTACGAATATGGATCGTTTAATAACCGAAGAATGCGATAAAAAAAAAGATTAAAACTTGTTACTAAAGTGGTGATTCAAACGTGGCACTTTTTGTGTATTACTACAGGGCGATTGTGGTCGTCATAATCGACCCACTGTGCAAAGAATGGGCAATATTATAAATAAATTTGAAAATACTGGAAGCGTCATAGATATGGTCGGTTCTGTGCACCATCGGAATGTCCACACTGCCGAAAACTAACTTTACTTTTGAAACCGAAAAATGGATAACCCGGTACAAATGTGCCTATTTTGTTGCTTATGACTAGAGAATGTACAACTGCAATTCCTAGGAAATTTACCTTGATTAATTATCCATTTTCCTGGGAATTTCGTGCGAGAGTACCGAGAAATGTATCTACAGTAGAAATCTAAATATTTGTAGCATCATTACTATATGTCAGATCTGTCTTTTCTTTTATAAAATTGTGGTTCACTTGCGAGTAATTGTGTTATTTTCTTATTCTAAAGATTTAAGACGGTTAAGACCCAAAAATAAATTTAAAAAAATCTATAAAAAATATAGTTAGCGAGTGACAAGTCCATCGCTTAATTAAACTATAGATAAAAGCAACTGCAACTGAACATAATCTATAACACACTACAGTAATATTGTGGTGGTAACTCTACTCAATAAAAATAAATCGAAAATTTACTCGAATTGCAAAAACGAATACGAACGTTTGGTCCTCTAATTGACGAACGAACTGGGCTATTCATTCTATATTAGATCAGACTTAAACTTACAGATATAAATTCTCAAACATAATTCCAAAACAGGTAACAAACGGATTTTATGTAATATATTTTATCATCTCATTTATATGTAAGAGGTTGAAGATAGTAGTAGGTAGAACTTTTAGCATTGTTTGAACAGGCGTAGTATTTTGAAAATCCCCACTCCCTGCTCTACTGCTGACATATATATAACAATATTAAATACATATTCATAGCTTCAAGCTCATCAATCATCGCTTCACAGTTATTATTTAATAATAATATAATTGGCAACAGTAAATAAAAAAGCTGTACAAATATATTATCAATTGTATATATTTTTTTTTAGTTAAATGCGCAAATAATGCAAATAACAACTTGGTGGCTTAAAAAACAGTAACTAGAATGCCACCGATTTACTATATAAGCCCACCAGTGTCAGTAGGAAATTGTCAGTTTTGAACTTTCCGTACTTGAGTACAATAAAATGCAATTCCAAAACATTTTCTACTTCGCTTTGTGCTTGATCCTTGCTTTATGCTCCGTCCAGGCTAAACCCGAACCTGAACCCCAACCTGGGTATGATCCCATCTCGAATGTAAGTTTACTGATAAACATGAGAGTGGAAAATATTGTACTAACCTTTTATTATCCTTCTTTCGTAAAACAGTGTCTCGTAAGTCCGTGTAGGACTGGAGAACAGTAGGTAAATACATCATGATTTATCTTGTTTTTTTACTTTATCTTTTTGATCAAATTGTAATACCAAGCAAAAGTGTAACAGCTGCAGCGCAAAGTCATGCCCTGTTTCATAGTACGTTTAGGCAGTTTTTGAGCCGGCCGATCGTCGCACGATGGATAGACACGCGACTATCGTTCGCGTGATCGCAGGTTCCACCCCGCATACAGCCACCTTTCATTATTTGAGCGGCGGTCACAACGATGTGTCTGACAAACACTTCGAGCAGTCGAGTAACCGACAAGTCTTCTAAAATGATTCTCAAACGGTGACGTTCAGAATCATCATTGAACCGGAGGTACCGTTTGAGTGAGTCTAAAACTAGAATGCGTGTAATTTCAATTAATGTGACAAGCTCCCCAATGTCTCATTCATGAGATGGAATGTTTTTTAGTTTTAAGGTTTTGGCATAAACGAAGAATGCGTAATTCCGATTAATATTTTTGCCAGCTAAATAGAAGCCCAATTTGTTTTATTACAATTTACAAAATTGTACCTGGTATTTTACAAATTTCGTACAGCATCTGTCTGTCGGTGATTGTAGTGAAATGTGCTAGCCGGCCTATTCCTTGACCTTTTGTTCTAGTAACAAGAAAAAATAAGTACTTTCCAATGTTGTCTCTCTAAAATGAGTCACTAAGTTTATCTTATTATTATATATCATCACACATTTTCTCAATTGTCAGAAGGTCATAATTCAACTCAAATAATTTTCACTTCATTGTTCATCCTACAAATGCAGTTGCCGCTGTTACCAATAGATTGATCAGAATATAAAGTAAAAAGAACTCACTTCGATGTATTATTACATTTTATTAAATACTAACTATTTTCAATATTATTTTTGTAATTTACAGTCAGTTGTGGGTTAATGTTCTCAACAAATAAACGTCATATTTAAAACTACAAAAAGCTTTCGGTGTTTTTATTCCTGTATGTGACCACCATATCTCGCAGAGGTGTTTAAGCAGTAACAAGACCAGCCCCCTATAATTGATTTCTAATTGATCGAGGTTATTTAACATGACATCATGATTGATAAACCAAAAGTTGATTAGTCTTGACGTTTGCCAAAATTTTTGAAAAATTTAAAATTTCCAAGTTATGAAGATGTTGAATATTGAAAAGCTTGACTTTATTAGAAGCTTGCTCCCAAACCAACTCAATTTCTAGACTACAGAAAAATGTATTTGAGGAATTTTTCATTTCATTTATTTAGTCTACATTTATAAGTAAGAAGAGGGGCGACACCAGTTAGTTCTATTTTGCGACATATTCAAAAAGTTTTTTGGCCTGCATGTTACTGCAACCTTTTCAAGCATTGTGAAAAAGTTTCCAAAAATCTGGTGGTAAACTAAGTCATTTGCTTAGACGACAGATGAATACATTAGTTCGCTACGCTGCTTGGACGATGACAATTATAACTTTGGAATGGTAAATGAATTCATCTATACAGGCTCCGCCATCAATAAAACTAACGTTGTGAGCCTGGAAATTAGGAGATGCGTACTGCTTGCAAATACATGCTACTATGAACTTAGCAAGCGATTCAATGGCAGGCTTTTCGACGAACAAAAGAATCCATCTTTACCAAATACTTGCTACTGTTCGGCATTCAGACTTCTGACACAAGAAGATGGGTTAGTACTCAAGTGAAAAATACTCCTAAAGCTGTGTGGACTCATAATCATACCGGCATCGTTTTGAATAAATAGTAAGCGCTGCATCGTGTTGTGCGGATGAACCCAAATGCTCTAACATGAAAAGTTTTCGATAATGAAATCAGTGGGTGAACAACACCGAGTTGGGAGAATTGAGTCTATGAAACATTGTCAAAATAAATAAATACGTAATATAGGCATTTATCTGTTCAAATTTTTTTTGTGAAATATGTTACCGATATCCTCTTTTAAGGCGAAAACCTATTTCAAATCTAATTAGGCCATTTAGAAAAAACGTTAGTCTTTTGCACATCCCACTTCAAATCAATTTGTTCCATGTTTTCAAATTCACTGAGATCGTTTACTTTTGGCTGAAATCAAAATGCTAATCGATGTGGAGCCCTGAAACTTAAGACAAACGTTTTACAAAGTTGCCACATTTTACCAAAATAATTTTTTTCAAACTCCTGGCACAATCTGTACGTTAGGTCGGATAGTTCTGGAAAGTCACTACCGATGTGTGCGTCCTGGCGTTGCCATGTTGCAACACAATTCATATCCTATTGGCCAAAGTTTGTTATTTCTATGTACTATTGCTTGCTTGCTTCAAACGGTCTAATTGTTCACAGTACAGGTGTGAGGTAAGAATTTGGCTTATAGTAGCTGATCTCTGTCAATTCCTAAAGACATAAAGCTAAACGTTCCCGACCGTCAATCCAGTCTTGGCCATCGTTTGCACCGTTTCGCCGTGATTCGACCACGACCATTTTCACTGGTCAGGACAACATTTTTTGAAGTAACTCACTTTTCATCAGTAATCACCACCCGCTTCAGAAACAGGTCGATTTTATGGCGATTCAGCAGCAATTCGGCTATAACTTTTTCCACCGTATATAAACTTTTCACGTCATTCGGTTTCCTATAATATTGACTATTAAATATGCAGAAATATGAAGACAACATTGGAATCTGCGTACTTAAATCTACGAGAATTTGTTAAGATTTCGCATCGTTATACTAAATGTCTTGGTGAACACAAATGTCTTATAGACGGATATCATTTTTATATTAAGTTATTTGATACTGCGCCATATCAAACCGAAGTAGTGCGAACAATATTGTTCGAATTAGTTGAGTCGACTAGCTGCTTAAATATGTCAAATGGTTATTCAAATATTTACATTCCTAAAACTTTAACGGCAGTCAATTTGCTTGTTATCTTAGGTGCGCTACTGATTACACTGTGGATTACTGTGACCACAGTAATCGCATTTCGGTACAAATATTGTATGCTTGGCCTGATATTAATACTATACGTATAGTATTAGCCACACTAACGCGGAACTTACATGTAAGGCATAGTAAAAAATCCATTATTTGTCCAATAAACGTCTTTAGTAATCTTTATCCTGCTTTGTATAATTGCGATCGGGCTAGTTTAAATTGCATTGGAAGGATAAGATTTCGTACTCAAAAAACTATTTAGGCAGTTTTGTGATTGGTTGGAAACTGTATTATCTGAGTGCTTGTCAAAAATAGACAGAGGCGGAAACACAACCGAGGTAGTTAAAAAATGTAAATAATTTTTATGTCCCAAATTCTGTATCGATTCCGTTCCAGTAGTTTTAGTGTCAAAAAACACCGCTCTCTGGGAGGCTAATTGTCGAAAATGTCGATAAAGCAATGGAAATCAAATTTTCATAACATCAAGTGAAATGATCGTGTTCGAAACTTGGTGGGCCGGCGCAGATGGTGGCCAAGCCAGGATTGACCGTCAGGATGGTTTTGCTGTCTGTTTGAGGCGATTGACAGGAAATAATCTACTGTGAGCTGCTCCCCCAAGAGCGAAGTCTTAATTCTCAACTGTGTTGTCAATAATTGGACAGTCTGAAGAAAATTGTGTTGCATCAGCACAACGCTAGTCTGCACGCATCGATTGCGACTCATTCTGAGTACTTGGTTGAGTGGTTTTTATGTGTCTGGCACCTGTCTACGGCAAATGATTTTAAGATAAGCTTGTGATCGACTGCTCCATTTTTGGTTTGTATGAGAGAGACACAATTAAATTACCATTGAAATGGCAACAAGTTATCGGACAAAACGGTGCATATTTGACCTAAACCCGATTATACTAACTATATATATGTAATAAATAAAATCATGCAAAAGTAATGAATTTTTTTCTTCTTCTTCTTATATGGCGACTGGAATAGATAGCCTTATCTATTATACGCCGCCCGTAGAAAATAATTCCAGGCGCTTCGATCTTCTGCGCTTCTCCTCCAATTCGTCACACCAAGCTTCGTTAATATTTCAAAAACCTGGTCATTCCGTGCCGGAGCATTTGGGTCCATCCGCACAGCATGACCCAGCCAACGTTTGCGTTTGATGAATTCTCCCACTACTTCAAAATTATAGCTGTCAACGTTCACACAGCGTCCCAAACGAGTAGACTTTTTGTTCGTTGAAACCAATAACTTTGTTTTGTCCTCGTTTACCACCAGACCCATTTTCGCTGGCTCCTTCACGATGTTTGAGAAAGCTGCAGTAACATCTCGCAGTTTTCGCCCAACAATATCTATGCCATCTGCATACGGGAGTAACATATGGCTTTTATTAAAGATGGTACCAGTTGTGTTAACTGCAGCTTTCCTCATAATCATCTCCAACAGTTTGTTGAAGGGGTCGCACGATAGACTGTCGCCCTGCCTAAATACTCGTTCGGTATAAAAAGGCTAGCTTAGATCTTTGCCTATCTTTACTGAAGACTTCATGTCAGTCAGTGTCATCCTACAAAGAAGCATGAGCTTCGCAGAGATTTCAAACTCGGACTTGGCCTCATACAGTTTGTGCCGTATCGGGCTATCGAAGGCAGCTTTATAGTCGACGAAAAGATGGTACTTGTCGATCTGTTTTTCTTGGGTCTTCTCCAGAATTTGTCGTAGTGTGAATATCTGGCCAGTTGTTGATTTACCAGATCCAAAGCCACACTGATAAGGTTCAATCCGGTCACTTAGAAACGGCTTTAGTCTTTCACATATCACACTCGATAGGACCTTATAGGCGATGGGTAAAAGACTAATAGCGCGATAATTTTTACAAACACTTGGATCGCCTTTTTTAAACACAGGACACAGTACACTCAAATTCCAATCATCGGGCATATTTTCCTCGAGCCAAACCGTATTTAGGAGCTGATGCAGGCTGTTTATTAGCTCATCGCCACCACTTTCAAACAGCTCTGCTGTTTGCCCCAAAACTGCTCTTCTGATCTCTGTTTGGCTCAGAGCTGCGCAATTTATGCCATCGTCGATAATTGGGGTGATTTCCTCACTCGTGCTGTCATCCGGAACTAAGAGCTTATAAAAATGTGCATTCTATAGTTGCAGCACATTCTGACCAGATTTCCCTCGCTATCCTTACAGGGGAGAGCCCTGTTCCATACCCTGCACTTCTTATTTTCTGGTAAAATTTTCGGGCTTCACCTCTATCCCTGTACCTTTCTATTTCCTCACTCTCACGCTCTTACCACAACCGCTTCTTCCGCCTAAAGAGTTGGTGCGCCTCTCTTCTCTTCTCTTTGTAGCGTTCCCTAACTGCACGCGTTACAATTGGCCACAACGTTGCCCTGTATGCAGCATCCTTTTCCTCAGACACCATGCGACATTCTTTGTCGTACCAGGGCCTGTCTGAGCGCGGTTTCACATACCCAAGTATGGTTTTTGCAGCAGTTGTCATAGGATGCGCAATATGTTGCCACTATGCGTCAGGAACATCAGGATCAGAGGCGTTTAGTTGTTGTAGTTGTGAGAGTTTAGTGGAGTAGGCTGTGGCTATCTCAGGGGTATGCAGCCTGGCGACGTCGTTCCTTCCGTTCCTTTGTACCCGGTTACGAACATTTTTCGTTCTGCTCAATCTCGTGCGTACCTTAGCTGCAAGCAAGTGGTGATCCGAGTCAATATTAGTACCACGAATCACACAGAGTGCGGACATTCCAGGTGCATATCTTTAAATCATGGTCCTTCTAACGTTTGCGGGAGTCGTCAACATTTAGAGGGGTTCGTTATTTCCTTTGTTAGACGCTGTGTGAACGTTGTGAATGTAGCTTTGGAGTGGTGGATGAGTTCATGAATAAAACTTTGCCGTGAATAAACAAACTTTATAACAACACCAACTAGACAAACTCTTATTTATTATTCAGAATTTGATATTCAATCTGTTGCTCTTGGCAATGCCGCATTTATAACGGATTGGAATTTAATACTTCAACATGATTAATCAGTTTTTAAAAAATATTAAAAATCTAAATTTTTTACAAAGGCTGCATAACTGCTGTGCAGTAAAAGGTAGCTCAAGTGTTTAGTAGATTAATAGTTGACGTAACATTCTGTACAATTATTTCTTAAATAAATATTTTAATAAAGCTTTCCATACAAGAATAATTTAAATAAATTTGTTTAGAAAACGTTTCTGCAATAAAAGTGGAAAGCTGCTATGTTTAACTCAAAATCTTAATTTCATTTTGACAACATTCTGGTCAAATTCAGTTAAGAAATCTTCATTAAAAATGCCATATCCTTTTTATGAACGTCTAGACTTTTATGGTCACGGAGACTAATTTAAACTGGGTTGTAGTTTGTAATGGGTTTTTGATTGGATAAACCGAATAAAAGTTGTATAACGGGTTATTTATTTGGTGGTTTCAAAACCGTCGGTCTGGCAAGGCCGTCAGCTGTTAAATGCCCATCATTTGAAGTGTTAATTATTTAGCGAAAGGTTTCCCAGTCGCTACGTAAATGAATCATTTTACAACCGAAGAATGCGTTAAAAAAGGTTAAAACTTATAACTAAAGTGGCGATTCAAACGTGTGCGCTTTTTGTATATTACGGGGTTATTATGGTCCTCATAATCGAGCCACTGTGCAAGGAATTGGCAATATTATAAAGAAATTTGAAGAGACTGGAAGCATTACAGATATGGTCGGTTCTGTGCACCATCGCAATGTACACACTGCCGATATCTTTAACTTTCCTTTTGAAACAGAAAAATGGATAAACCAATACAACTGTGCCTATTTTGTTGCTTATGACTAGAGAATGTACATCTGCAATTCCTAGGAAATTTACCTTCATTAATCTTCCATTTTCCTGGGAATTTTGTGCGAGAGAGTATGCGTTTACAGTAGAAATCTAAACATTTGTAGCGCTCAGCTTAACCTTCCGTCATTATTATATGCCAGCTTTGTCTTTTCTTTTGTAAAATTGTGGTTCACTTGCGAGTAATTGTGTTATTTTTTTATTCTAAAGATTTAAGACCATATAGATCCAAAGCGAAATTTATAAAAGTCTACAAAAAATGCAGTTAGCGAGCGACAAGTAAATCGTTTGATTAAACTATGGACAAAAGCAACTGAAACTGGACTTAACCTATGGCACACTTAAATAATATTGTGGTGGTAACTCTACTCAATAAAAATAAATCGAAAATTTACTCGAATTGCAAAAACGAATACGAACATTTGGTCCTCTGATTGACGAACGAATTGGACTATTCATTTTATATTAGACTTAAACTTAAAAAAAATATAAACTCTCGAACATAATTCCAAAGCGGGTAACAAACGGATTTTATCTAATACATTTTATCATCTCATTTATACGTAAGAGGTTGAAGATAGTAGTAGGTAGAACTTTTAGCATTGTTTGAACAGGCGTAGTATTTTGAAAATCCCGCTCCCTGCCAGACTGTTAGTATTTAATTGGCAAGAATAAATAAAAAACTATACAAATATTTTATCAATTGTATATGTTTTTTTTAGTTAAATGTGCAAATAATGT
>JAHXMU010017268.1:0-12078 GCA_019455685.1 Philornis downsi
GATAACCAGTTTTTCCGTACCTAGAATTGAAGAAATGAATGTGGAGGACATGTGGTTTCAACAAGACGGCGCCACATGTCATACAGCCAGAGAAACAATTCAATTGCTGCATCAGTCATTTAAATCTTGCGTTCTTGTTGGGACACCCTTTATATCTATAATTAGGACGGACATAGAGAAACTAACACATTTTCTATTACCTGAGTTCTCCCAGGGCTGTTGTTTGTTTCCTTTTGATTATAGATTATGTTTTGCAGTAAACTTTTCAATAAACAATGAACTTTTCCAAGCTTGTTCATCGCTCATCTTTCACATCAAAATCAATTATTCTATCAACAATTTGCTCTTACCTTAACAACCTTAAATAAAACGCCCACCACTGCCAAGCCATCATCAAAATGTTGAGCGACGTCCACACTGGCATACTTTGTATTCCTGTGAACGATATGCATTTCCAAATCATAATAATTGCCATTTAGAATATGCTCGGAACCTTTGCGCCTTGATGATCCCCAGTGGAAGTGGATATTTTCCACTTGGTAGACATCATCGAGTGGGCCGCCTGAAATGAACGGTTTATCGCCCAGAACTGTATGCGGAACTTTAAATTCGACTTAATTGGAAGAAACAAATTATGAGTAAACTTTTGTTTGACTGTAAATTGAACTTAAATTATATTGTTGTACCTGTGTGACCGTTATTATGCAACTGAATCGCTTCTGCTAAAGGTGTATCATATAAACCAAACAGCAAGGGAGGCATTAAAATATCAAAGGACTTGAAGTTGGAGGAAATGGAATAGAATTTTAGTAATAATAAATAGAAAATAAAGTTTAAAAATTACATAAGCTTCAAAAATGGCTACAAAATATCTTGGGAACTTTTCAAAATGTTGTATTATTTATGTATATGATGACACCTGGTATGGCGAATAGAAAGCATCGCATTCAATATTTTCCTGCAAAATAACGTTTTTTTCTATTTGAAAAAAAGTTCAATTTTTTAACTCCTGAGTTAATAATTTACTTTCTTAACAAAATTAAAATTATATAAAAACATTTGTAATATGTTTCCCTTTGTTTAATAAAACGAATTGTTCATTGAATTTTTGTACGTTGCTGAACGCTATAAGAACGGATTTTTTTTGCATTATACAGGGTGTCCATCGGGGAGGTATACTATTTTGTTTGTTTATAATTTATGACTAAATGAAAGAAAATGAATCTTATATTGATAAATGTTTTATTTAATGTCGGCAATTATGTATGGAATACAATATCAGATAAATGTCCGCCTCTTTTAGCCTCACAAATGCGAGCCCTTTTGAGCACATTTTTCATTATATTTTCACGCGGTACTTCATTAATTTCATCACGAATATTTTGTCTGAGTTGCTCAAGCGTTTCTGGTTTGTTTGCATCAAACTTGCTTTTCAGATATCCCCACAAAAGAACATCAACATCAATCAACATCACCATTTCTTGAAATAACTTGTTGTGGAAAGAGCTCTCGCAGTAATTCCATTGTAATCCTGGCTGTATGCGATGTGGCACCGTCTTGTTGATACCACATGTTAATCAAACCCAAAGCATGCAGTTGTGGCGTTAAAAAGTTTTCAATCATATCACGATCCATTGACTGTTACCACTACGCCGTTTTCAGTTTCAAAGAAGTAAGGTCAAATGAATCCTCCTGACCAAATTGCATACCAGACTGTAACTTTTAATGGAAGCAAAAGTGACTGATGAATAATTTGAGGGTTTTCCATTGCCCAGAACCGACTATTCTGCTTATTCAAATCTCCATTCAAATGAAAATGTGCCTCGTCATTCATTATGATTTTTTCATGAAAATAGGGGTTGTCATATGCGAGCTGTAACACCCTATTGGCATATGTACGGCGGCGTAAATGGTATTATGGAAGAAGCTCTTGTGTCAACTGAAACTTAAGTAGAAACAAATGCAAATCCTTGTGCAAAATTGCGGCCAAAGTTGTTCTTTGAAGACCAAGCTTTTGAGCATGACGTCGAATTGAGGTTGATGGATTATTTTGAACACTTTCTGGAGCAGCAGTAACGTTTTCAGCCGACCTTGCAGTACAGTGCGGTATCAGCAGCAGACCCTCTTTCTTCGAAATCATTCATTACACGATAAATAGTGTGTCTTGTTGGCACGTTGTTTCTCCCAAAAATGTCACGTAACTTTCTCATCATCACAGTAAACGATGATTGATTTTGATAAGATGTTTTAACGATTAAAACACGTTCGTTTATCGAATATTTTTCCATAATAAATTTGCCACGTCTCCACTTCACGACTGCCAAATATGAACTGTCAGAACTAATGTTTACCAAAATGGCGGTAAAACAAAGTAGTATACCTTCCCGAAGGACACCTTGTATTTTTTTTATGTTGAAAAAATCGACAGTTCTACGACGAGAGCGGCACCAAAACTAGCCGAAAAGTGTCGAAAAGTGGCAACCTTACAAAACATATGTTCTAAGTTTCAAGACACCACGTTGTTTATTATCTTCATTTGAGCGATCAAAAATGAACGATCTCAGTGAATTTGTAAACATGGAAAAAATTGGTCAACGTTATGTAATTCAATATTTCTATTTGAAAGGTCTCAGTCCTACGAATATTAAAGTCTAGCTGGATTCTACTCAGAAAGAGCCTGTTCCTTAGTTTGTGACTGTAAAATACTGGATAGCAGAGTTTAAACGAGTCCGTACGAGCTGCCAAGACTAACACCGTTGCGGCCGACAAAATTGAGGTGTCCACGCCAGACACGATTTACAGAATCCACAAAAAGATATTGGATGATCGTCGGCTGAAGGTTCGTGAGCTAGCTGAAATGGTAGGCATTTCAAAAAGTGCTTTACATCGTATATTGACCGAAGGTTTAAAGATGAGAAAGCTGTACGCAAGATGGATGCCGCGTTTGCTTTCAATACAGCGAAAACAGCATCCTAAAGATATTTCAGTAGAGTGTTTGGCGATGTTTCATCGCAATAAAGCCGAATATTTGCATCGATTTATAATCCTGGATGAGACATGCGATTTGGATGGACATGCGATACCACTTTACACCTGAGGCAAAGGAACATTCAAAGCGGTGGACTAGAGTGGGACAATCGTGTCCAAAGAAGGCAAAGACGGTTCCATCTGCAGGCAATGTCATGACGTCTGTTTTTTTGGGATGCGCATGGGTTTATTTTATGGATTATCTTGAGAAAGGAAAAACCATCAACGGCGAACATTATGTTAATTTTTTACAGGGTTCAGGTGATGAAATTATGGGAAAAAGATTACATTTGACGAAAATGAATGTGTTGTTTCATCAATACAATGCTCCAATTCTCACATCCACTATTTCCATATCCAAAATTAATGAATCAAAGTTCGAATTGCTTCATCATGCACCTTATTCGCCAGGTTTAGCTCCTTCGGACTATTTTCTATTTCCAAACTTGAAAAGGAGGCTTGGGGGTAAAAGATTTGCCAACAATGAGGAGTTGGAGTCTGCAGTTGATGGTTATTTTAAGGTTCTTACTATAGTTAGGGTATGGAAGCTATTGAATATCGCTGGAAAAAGTGTATCGAGCTAAAAGGAGATTGTGTTGGAAAATGAAGAATATGTTCGCAACTTTTTTTGTGTCTTCTTTGTTAGGTCGGCTAGTAACTACTGTGAAAACTATAGTAAACTATTGTGATTTATTCCATGATACGTCCAAAATACGAAATTTATGTAAATTCAGTGGAAATGTAATGTAATGTAACTGAATAAAATTGGATGTAGAAATAGAAGATGACCATGAATCGAATTGGATGAAGAAGTCGCAGCTGATTGATTGCAGCTGGGGCAAATGGGCTGTTGTTGTTATTGCTGCAATTAATTTGATGTGATGATCGACACTGCACCCGGTTGGAAATTTCCAGAGTAAGTTGTGGACTGTATTTTAGTTTTGAGGTAATCTTCTATGCCGCTGGGAAGGCAAGTCGATCTGCTGATGAATGTTATGGCGCCTTTTAATCAGATAATTTCTCAAGAAAATTGAGAAATTATTTGGTTGTAGGTTGTAAAATAAAAGAAATTAAGATGATTAATTTCAATTAGATATAAGTATATTTGGGAAGCTTACCGCTTGAGTTGTGCAGAGCAACTAGCTTTTGGTTTTTTACAATTTATGATAGTTACAATTGTAATTTTTGGCTACCGTTAAACATTATCTGAACAATTATCTTGGGAACAATTCGCAATATCTTTACCCAAAGGGGGCAAAAAAGGTAGTATAAGCACAATTTGATTTAATCTTATATTAGTTATGTTCATGGAAAAATTCATTTTAAATTCATTCTTAACAAGTTTTTATAAAAAAAGGATAAATATAAATGTTATTTATAACAAGTTCTTTAGTAAAAAAGTAAGTATAGACATCATGTTTATACAGTAACTATTGAAGGAAAGATATTAAGAATCTCTTATGTTAGACTTTTGTGCAGCATATTTCATATTGTGCCATATTTCATAATAATATAATAAGTCTACTAATTAATTGGAATAACTCTCCTGAAACACCTGCAACAATAATTTATTCTGGACATTTTTAATTCTAATTAATGGCTTAATAAAAAATACTCCCATAAAAGAAAATTAATACAATTTACCTTTGGTGCTGATATAATTATAGGCGATTGTTCGTAACCGCCACACTGTGGAAAATGTTTGTGCCAACCGGCCGGATTGTCATAGTTGAAATGATCTGCAAATAAAAAGGGGTTGGATGAATATTTACTGGCTTATTATTTTGCGTTTTCTTACATATTAAATGTGAACGTAAAATGCGAACGCCACCGTTTCATTACTGCACCATCACCGATTACGCATTTATTACAACATTTGCACACATGGAAGTACAAATTAAGTGAGTCTTCATTACGATTTCATTTATATGACTGTTGTTTCAAGACTCCTAAATCATAAAATGTTCATCGTGACACAGTTTTCTTACTTTCTGGCCTAAACAATGGTGAAGAAATTAAACCAAGTTAGAGTTAGCAAAATCTGCATACGGTCGGTGGCATTTTAAACTGACAAGAAGCAGACGAAACAATTTCAAATGTTTGTTTAAATAAATAAATATGTGCAAGAAATGAAAAATAACAACAGCTACAAATGGATCTGTTTGTGGTTGACACGCAATTTGACGGAAACCCCAAAGAGACAGACAGACAGACAGACAGATAGCAGGGCAGAGTAATGGACGAATGGGTGTACGGATGAGCGCCAGATAGACCGACAAACAGATAGACAACATAATGCTGCATATTTACTCTATTATATAATTGTGATTAAAAACCATGCAGGTAAACAGTATTTTGTATTGTATTTAACATCAATTAAAAAAAAAAACCAAAAAATATATAACAAGAATAACAAAATTTGTTAATTTAAATAATAATAATTTTCATTTTAAATCAGTTACTGTTTTTAAACTTAATTTATATTTCTCATTCCTATTCATTTGTTTGTTCTTCTTGCAGAAAACACCTAACAATGCCATTCAAAATAACGGCAAATGGTAATTTAGTACGGCAACGTAATCAACCATGCCAGAATTCCAATTCCGATAATATCCCTAACAGTACACAAAATTGGTTATCTAATAAGACGAGTCGCAAAATTACCACCTGGACAGGAGAATTTAAAACATACAGATTGGCACACGAGCCTTTAATGCCACACAGTATTGCACGAGCACCAGCCCCACAAGCCGCGCCTCCTCTATTTGGTTGGGTACTTAAAAATTTTAAACTATTGTCGTATTTTCCCCTAAGTCGAAGAAACAATTTTGGTCGTATGGGGATGAAACTTTTTCAAAGCTTAAAACAACTTCGGTGAGCTAATGCTTTAGGCACACACCGCAATATGTCGGAAACTCATATATCGTACGATAAAAATGCGAACGAGGAATCGTAAAACAATAGAAATTTCGAAAGCAATTATTTTCGACCAAAGAAAGTTCGATGCGAATCGGTTCACGGTAGTTACCATACAATATTAAGAAACAAGTTTCATTTTATTTGGTTGTAGGAACTACAGTTTTCATTTCATTTCAATTTTCATTTCATTTGTTTAGGTCTATGGACATATAAATCCCTACAGACTAAGATTTCACATAAATTATTTATTTATTATTATTAGTATTTTATTATTTATTATTTATTATTTTTATCATTTTATTTTAAATATCTAAAAAGGAACAGTTCAAAGTTATTTTTAGACATACAAAACTCTAGGTTTTGAATTGGGTATTCATTTCTTGCAATCCCATTTAGGATATTGAATTCAATAAATTCGCGGTTTAAAGTACTATGTTAGGCATAATTTGTGGAATGGCGTGTTACATTAAATATATAATGATACTAGCTGACCCGGCAAACGTTGTTTTGCCTTCAAAATGTTAATGTGGTAAAAAAATTAATTGCAAAAATCTCATCTCCAACGCCATCTATCACTTCAAATAGAACCTTTTAAACCTTCCGGAATACTCTACCAATAATTTAAGACCAAAATGACCAAATCGGTCCAATCGTTCTCGAGCTTTAGCGAGACTAACGCACAGCAATTGATTTTTATATATATATAATAAGATCTACGTGATCTCGGCGGAACATAAAACGGTATTAGCGACAATAATTCAGAACAATCCATTATACCATCCATTATATCGAATACAAATAACAAGGTATGATAAATACGGCGATACTGCAATGGCTGTAAGCCCAGTAACCAGCATCTGGAAATATAAGGAGGCACAAAATCACCAAAGTTAATTGAAGAGAGAGCAAATTTCAGAAAGACCCGCTGAATTCCTTCTGTGCGTGATATATTGACTAGGCAAAGGGGACTTCAAACAATAGAGGCATATTCCAACTTTGATCTTACATAGAAATTATACACTATTTTTAAAGTAAGTGTGGATCAGTGAAATCGGAACAATTTCTTCTAATATACGCTAGTATAGAATAAGCTTTAGCGATAATATAATTTATATGCGAGATGAAGGTCAGCGCCGCATCAAAAACAACACCTAAATCTATTTTACTTTCAGCAGTGATGAGCCAGTAATCACTAATTTTGAAAACCAGTTGAATTGGATTACGAGACCATGAAAATGAAATATGGACAAATTTTGATAGATTTAATGAAAGTTTATTTATGGAACACCAGTCAAGAAGATTACCTAAATCGTTCTGAAGATTTAGCGCCTCAGAAATATTAGAAATTTTTTAATATAAAGGATGTCTCAACAAGAACGCAAGATTTAAATTTTAAATAAAACACAGATATTTAAAAAAAATCGTGAAATAGACAGAATGAGGTTTTGGGACGATGGCCGCCGTGGCTTTGCTGGCACATACGCGATCTTTTAATGAAATTTTCGATGACCGTTGTGGATAAATGCTGCGGTATTTCATTAATGCAGCGTCCAATTTCCTCTTTTAAGACTTGAGTTTCGTTGGCTTATTCGCGTAAACCATCGACTTCAGGAAACCCCAAAGAAAAAAGTCTAATGGTGTTAAATCGCACAATTGAATTATTTCTCTGGCTGTATGACATGTGGCGCCGTCTTGTTGAAACCACATGCCCTCCACATTCATTTCTTCAATTCTAGGTACGGAAAAACTGGTTATCATTTCACGATACCGAACACCATTGATATTTGCACTTGGCATGCCTCATTTTCATAAAAAAAAGTCCAATGATTCCTCCAGTCCAAAATCCACACCACACAGTGACACGTTGAGGATGCATTTGCTTCTCGTGAATCACTCGAGGATTTTCCTCATCCCAAATGCGACAATTCTGCCTATTGACGAAGCCATCAAGATGAAAGTGGGCCCCGTCACTGAAGATGATTTTATCGGCAAAATCAGCATTTTCATGTTGTCTCTCCAATACCCAATTAACGAACTCCCTTCGCTGTCCATGGTCAGCTGGCTTCAGTTCCTGAGTGAATTGAACTTTGTCTGCATGAAGATGCAAATCTTTCGTCAAAATTCGCTGCATAGTGGATTTGGAGACACCAATTTGCTGAGCTCGGTGTCGAATTGAGGTGGATGGAGTTTGAGCGACATCATCACATACAGCTGCGACATTTTCGGTCGATCGACCTGGTCGAAGGCGCATTGTTGTCTTTACATCACTAACAAACCCAGTTTTGGCAAATTTATCCATTAATCTCTTTACAGTTGACTCTTTTAGAGCATTATTGTGACCCCAAATTGATCGCAATTTGCGAACTGTAGCCGCAAAACTTTCACCATTTTGGTAAAACAATTTCACAATGAGAATGCGTTGTTCATTCGTGTAGCGCTTCATTTTTACTAACCTCGTACCTTCTACTAGCACACAATAACAATTGTTTAAATGTCAAACAATAACACTTCGAATGGCGCCAAATTTAAATCTTGCGTTCTTGTTGGGACACCCTTTATATTAATAACTCATCTGCATATAAAAGAAAATTTGCTTTTTGGAAACAGTTACAAATATCATTTATAAATAAATTAAACGACACAGTTTCCAAAATACTACCCCACGGCACGCCAGATGTTTGGAAATACGGAAGAGATTTATAACCACTAATAACGACTTTGCATATTCTATTTGATAAATACGATTTTAACGACTTTAGCATCAAGGAATGAATCAATCTGATGATTGCAACTTAGCACAAAGTATACTACGAAATACTTTATCAAATGCTTTGGCGAAATCAGTGTAAACTGTTTCAACTTGATGTCCCAGTTCAAATGATGAAATACAATATTCTGTGAAACTGGTAAAAATTCTGTGAAAATGGATAAAATCCATGCTGAGATGGTGATATAATCGATTTTTTGTAAGAAACGATAAATTCTTATGAATTATATACTAAAAAATTTTCGAAGCATTTGTCAGTTTAAAAATCGGTCTGTAACACGTAACATCATTCTTCTTAGCATCTTTAAAAATTGGTGTTATGGACGCCGACTTCCATCTATCAATAATGAAGCATTAAAAATATATATAAGAGCAAAGGTTAGTGAGGAGGCACATTTCTTTAGTAGATAAATACAAATCCCGTCAGAATCCGCTTTATAGCTGATATTTAAGTGTATGATTCCGTCGTACACCTCATCCTAAGTGAGTTCTAGGACACCGATGTCTAGCATGTCAAACAAATTTGAGTTTCTACTGTATGGGCCGATGAGGGTATAGAATTTGTTTTAAAAAAATTAGCAAACAAGTTAACAGAATCACTGCACGACCTTGATATCCAATATGATACAATACAATATTCAACCGAATATAACCAAATCTTCAAATATTAATTAAATCAATACCATAAATACCAACCGAAAATTGCTTACATTTGCTATCGTTTTGATACAAATATTTGAATTTCCCCAAATTTAGTGGAAGTAATACAATCGATACGAGTATAAACGATTGTTTAGCTGCCCTGAAAGCGCAAGATATATCTACGACAGCTCGGGATCCCAGATATATAAGAACCTGTTCTGGACTAAACTGCCCCACGAAACTCTGTCATTGTGGCAACAATCTCTAAAGTCACATAAGGATTTGTCGAGGTGACCAGAAATGGACAATTTCTTAACAAATCGCTATAAAGTAGTGGAAAGACTCGACAGCATTCAGGCCAGAAAAGTTGAGCAAAGAAAAAGATTGGACACCAGCGTTTCTCCATCAAAAAGTGAGAAAACAATCCCCAATATTCATGTAAAATATAATTGCTAAGATGTAAATCCGTCAGATTTTATCTGAAGATTTCTTATGGAACTTGGTTTCCACGAGAGAAATTTGGAGGGTTTTGGTAAAGAACTTAGGTTTTTGGCGGGATGTTTATAATTACGAGGTATTTCGTATAGAAGGAGATGAAAAAAACGGGATATTGATTAACTTATATTATTTGAAGGCAGCTGACGGAAAACGAGAGCGAGTTTATCGTTGGTTTCAGATATGACACCTCCGTACCCCGCTGGGTTGTAACATGGGCGTAACAAAATAGGAAAATAGGTTTTTACAATTACATGGTTGTTTGAAGTAGCCTTTACACAGGCAAATAAATACTAAATTTTTACAATTTATGATATTAAATATTTACAATTTGTTTGATACAAACAATTCAATGTTAATTCAGTGTAATATGATATAATTCAATTTTAATTCGAGGTAATACATTTAATTAAATGTAACTCAATCTAATTTTCAGATAATTCATTTTAATTCATCTAATTTTTAGAAAATTAATTTTTAATTCATCTAAATTTTAGAAAATTAACTTAATTCATGGAGGGGATTATCTATGCTCACCACTTTTAGTAAACTAATCAAAAGTAGGTTATTTATGATGCAGGTTTTCACAAAGCTCGCACACGAATGTGCTCCAAATTGCTTGGATCTTTTGAGTTTATGGACTACACTATTTACACAAATTGTTCCAAATTTTTTAATTTTTTTTTTTAATAATGTGGTACACGTTTTATTACAGCTCCCATGCAAAAGCTACTTCATTGTATTCAGAACATATCGTGTAACATATAATTTGAGTCAAACTACGATATAACCATTTGTACACAATTAAAAACGAAAGGTCTACATTTGCTACAATACTCTTTTAAGCTAATTCTCAAGTTTTGTAACATAAAAATAAAAACTAAAAAACCCATACATATTCGAATCATATACAGGGTTATCCATTTTTCGGTTTCAAAAGTAAAATTAAAAAAAAACACACATTAAGCTATGATTTAAATGAAACTTTTATTTCATTACAATGATTGGATCTTGCCATTATGTACGAAATAAATTGTCATTTAAATGCCTCGGTACCTCGGCGATAACTTGACGAATGTTGGATTTCAAATGCTCCAACGTCTGCAGATTATTCGCGTAAACACGGTCTTTAACGTAGCCCCACAAAAAATACACTAACGGCGTCAAATCGCATGATCCTGTTGGCAATTAGCATCAGCAAAACATGAAACTACGCTTTCTGGAAACTTCTCATGCAATAAAGCCAAGATCAGTCGTGTTGTATTGCTCGTGGTACCGTCCAGACCAATAATATTGATCATATATTATCGTCCAGTTCATAATCTTAAATTGCAAGTCAAAAAAGCCGATTATCACACTCTCATACACTTTCACTACACTTCACTAACAGAAGCGATATTTTCGTGCGTACATTGTGCTAATGCCACAGTCTTGACCACATCTATATTGCTTCCAGTCTCTTCAAATTTCTTTATAGTGGTGCAAATTCCTAGCACAGTAGGTTGATTATCACGAAAAGTGGCCACGTGTGAATTTCCACTTTCGTAAACGATCACTATGTAAATAACACTTCAGATGACAAGTATTTAACAGCTGACAGCCTTGCCAGACCACCAAATGGATAACCCTGTGTATCAAATTATCCAAAAATGTATAGAATCATTATGACATTTGTAGAAGTTGACCTCAGAATGAGTAATGATAGGCTTGGAAGTCATATTGCTTTTTTGCTTAACTTTACTTCATGGCTTTGATAGCAATAATAAAATAAAATAATACAGATTTTTGCGATAGATTTTAGTTTCTTTTTTTATTACTCTATTTATTTTTAAATTTAAATATTATTTTTTATTATCTTGTCCGCCTTCACGACTTTGGGCATGGTGAAGTAATTTTTGGTTTTCTGGGTATTTCGAAAACACCAATATAAATTTATACTTGAGATTAATTCTGAGTTATCCAGTTTTCGAAAAAAAAACTTGTATTTAATGACTCTTATAAACTATAAACTTAATTTTAGTACTATCTTTAGATGCTCAGAAAATTTTTGAAAATTTTTCTAAAAAAACATTTTTGACAATTCGTAAAAACGACAATTTTGTAGAATATCTCATAAACTAAAATACAGCAAAGGTACAGGGTTGCCCATATTCGACGAACCCATGTTTTAAAAAAAAAATTAAAGAAAAAAATAAAAATTTGGCGGTTGGCAATCTTATTCATTTAAT
>JAHXMU010017292.1:0-12777 GCA_019455685.1 Philornis downsi
TACTAACACTTCTGTCCTTTCTATACACTTTGTAAAGCTTTGTGTTAAAAAATTCAGCATCGAAGAAATCAGAATTGAGTTATGTTTCCACTAGGACAATAACATCAAATTCAGTCTGACAAAACAACCGTAAATTATTTTACCAGATACATTTTGATAATATAATGACAATCCCGTATTACAAACTAACGATGCTCTCCTGACGCCATTTTTGTCCGAAAATTTATGAATGGACGCAATTTTATGTTTACTGGCCAAAGTTCAGGCTCAATTACTTAATCATAAAAACATACCTATATAGGGTGATTTTTTAAGATTTAAGTTTTTCAGGTTGGCAGCACTGGTTGGTAATGGCGTCCAAACGTCATCTGTCAAAGTGGAAAGTGTACAGTATACTCTGCCATTTCATCATGGAAAGACTAACAAACGAGCAACGATAGCAAATCGTTGAAATTTATATATCTTAATTCGTGCTCTGTAACAAATTTGCATCGTTCGACATCAACAATTCGTTCTGTTATCTTCAAATTTCGCACCAAATTTATTTTGTTGGGCATAAAACCATCGACTCGCATGCGTAGAGTGCGTACCGAAGAAACCATTGCAGCCGTAGCGACCAGTGTTAATGACGATCGTGAAATGTCAATTCGTCGTCGTTTTCAGCGATTGGGCATGTGTTGCTCAACCACAAGGATTTTTTTTGCCCCAATTGGCTGAGTTGAACTTGGTTGACATGTGGTTTCATGCAATATACCACACTGCTCGTGAAACAATGGATATGTTGAGGGATGACCATGGTGAGCAGCATATCTCTCGATTTGGCCCTGTGAGTTGGCCCCCAAGATCTTGCGATTTAACGCCTCTTGATTATTTCTTGTGGGGTTATGCCAAGTCGTTAGCCTATGTGAACAAGCCGAACACTATTGAAGCCTTACAGGACAACATAACACGCGTTATTCGTGGAATACAGGCCGAAATGCTCGAAAAATGACGAAAAATTGAACCTTCCGAATGGACATTTTGAGACGTAGCCGCGGACAACATTTACATGAAATTATTTTTAAAAATTAAATGACAAAGACCAATTTATCGATTCCAATACAAAAATTTTAGTATGTGATGTAAAGTTGAGTGTTTTTTTCGATTTTTAAAAAAACTTCGATTAAAAAATTACCCTATATACATATATGTACATGTTTTTCAAAGTCGAACTTAATTTTAAAACAATATTCTAAATGTATACTAGTCATGGACACGAAAAGTTGGGAAAAATATCCTGTGTCTTTCAACCCAATTTCTTTTTAGCTCGATACACTATTTTCAGCGATATTCAATAGCTTCTATACCCTGTTTATAATAAAAATTTTCAAACTCTTTGAAATAGTCATCAAACACATACTCCACCTCTTCATTGTTGGCAAGTCTTTTACCACCGAGCCATTTTTCCAGGTTCGCAAATGGAAACTAGTCCGTAGGAGTTAAATCTTGCAAATAAGGTGCGCGATGGAACAATTCAAACTTTAATTCATTCATTTTGGACATCACAATAGTGGAGGTGTAAACTGGGGCATTGTCTTGATAAAACAACAAATGTTGTCTTTTTCCATAAATTCATTACATAAACGCTGCAATGAGCATAATATTCGCCGTTGATGGTTTTTTTCTTTCATAATCAATAAAAATAACTCCATGCGTATTCCAAAAAAAAAGAGCCGCCATGACCTTGCCCGCAGGTGGAATCGTCTTCATATTCTTTCGTTACGATTCTGCCATTCCAGTCCATTGCTTCAACTGTTCCTTTGTCTCAGGTGTGAAGTGGTGGACCCATGTCTCATCTATGGTTATAAACCGACCCAAATATTCGTCTTTGTTGCGGTGAAACACATCCAAACACTCTACTGAAATATCTTCGTGACGTTGTTTTTCCTCTACTGAAAGCAAGCGCGGCATCCATATTGCGCACAGCTTTCTTATCTTCAAATCTTTGGTCAACATACGATGTGCAAGTATATCACTTCTTGAAATGCCTATCATTTCATCTGGCTTACGCACCTTCACCCGACAACCATTCAATACCATTTTGTGGATGTTCTTAACCGTGTCTGGCGTGGACATCTCGATTGACCGACCACTACAGTGTTCGTCTTGGCAGCTCGTGCGGCCTCGTTTAAACTCTGCTAATTTTACAGTCGTAAACGAAGGGGCAGACACCCCCAGATTAGAATCTACCTTGGTTTTAATCCCAAAATAGGGAGATCATAATCTTACCGGCCAAATGTTTCATTTATGGTCGTTTTAAACGGCTTCAATCATGTCATTTCCGTTGGTAGGATTGACAATCTCATCCATATATTACATGAAAACATAGTATTTATTGCTTTTAAATTACTCCGAATACTATTCGGAATTAGCAGTACTTTAAATTTTTTATTTGACCGCCAGCAAATGCGGTATCCATTTTTGGAGGTTAACTATATTTTGCGATTTCACTTTTTGATTATTGCCTATAATTTCAAAAACTTTGTTAGTGCTTTTTGTTTGTATGTCATGCAGTATCATCGGTGCTCGTACGACCTAGTTTAAAATCAGCAAACCTTCGGGAAATGGTAGATTTTGACACTTTTCACACCATTGCTGGATTTGAACTGTATTTACTTCCCAACAAAAAACAAAAATTAAACCAACACAGGCAAATATTTTGTCCATTCTGCATTAAAAATCAAAATTACTGCACTAAAGGTGCCACAACTCCAACATATGGAGTCGAATGATGTAAAATTTAAAATGGCCGTATTTGGGACTGAAAAAGAATATTCATTTTCTGTCAGAGGCGACATCTGTGTGTCAGTTAACGAATTATTTATCGATATATTGTGAATTACATGTGATAAAGTCTCGTTTATGCCACTTTCTTTCGTACTTATTAGCGACTTTGATGCTTGTAATACGCAATATTTGTGAAACAATATGTGTAATTGGAACGGCCAAGAATTTGAGAAACATTTTATGTAACGACCAAGTCATTCCACTTCCATTTCTGACTCATTATAAAGTTATCTATTGGTTGGACTGAGACCTTTCAACGTGGTGCCTTGAAATTTAAAGCATATGTTTTATAAGATTGCCACTCTTCACCAAAATAATTTTTTCAAATTACTGGCACCATCTATGCTTCCGTTTGGCTGGTTTTTTGGGATCGTCCTCGTAAAATGCGACAAATTGGTGAATATTTGTATGGAAAGTGGCAGAAGAGTTTTATGTTAGATTATGAATACGCCTATACAGTGGACAAAAATATAGGCTTTTGCAGGAAAGATTTAATGGCAGAGGAAGTATTGTATGGGAGGTCCCAGAAAGGGTGTGGCAATGCGTACCGTTGTTATTCTAAGACACTACCTTGGTAAGCGTTTGACATGCATCAAATTTGAATAAATTTAAGGGGGAAAGATATAGAACATAATAACATATGGTACATTTGTACGGGTGGTCCTAAAAAGGGCGTAATTAAACCAATAAACCAGTGCCACGGATAGAAATGTATCGAGTGATACGTACTTTCATTCCTTTGGGTGACGGTATGATATATTTTTCAGATGTTCATACCATGTAAAGGGTGTCCAAACAAAAATGGAAGATTTAAATGACTGATGCAGCACTTGAATTGTTTCTCTGGCTGTATGACACATGCCCTCCACATACATTTCTTCAATTCTAGGCACGAAAAAACTGGTTATCATTTCACGATACCGAACACCATTGACTGTTTGCGCTTGACATGCCTCATTTTCATAAAAAAAGGTCCAATGATTTCTCCAGCCCAACATCCACACCACACAGTGACACGTTGAGGATGCATTTGCTTCTCGCGAATCACTCGTGGATTTTCCTCACCATAAATGCGACAATTCTGCCTATTGATGAAGCCACCAAGATGGAAATGGGCCTCGTCACTGAACATGATTTTATCGACAAAATCAGCATTTTCATTTTGTCTTTCCAATACCTGATTAACGAACTCCCTTCGCTGTCCATGGTCAGCTGGCTTCAGTTCCTGAGTCAATTGAACTTTGTATGCATGAATATGCCAATCAAAATTCGCTGCTCAGTGGATTTGGAGACAACAATTTGCTGAGCTCGGTGTCGAATTGAGGTGGATAGAGTTTGAGCGACATCATCACGTACAGCTGCGACATTTTCGGTCGATCGACGTGGTCGAAGGCGCGTTGCTGTCTTTACATCACTAACAGTCCCAGTTTTGGCAAATTTATCCATTAATCTCTTTACAGTTGACTCTTTGGGAGCATTATTGTGACCCCAAATTGATCGCAATTCGCGAACTGTAGTCGCAAAACTTTCATCGTTTTGGTAAAACAATTTCACAATGAGAATGCGTTGTTCATTCGTGTAGCGCTCCATTTTTACTAACCTCGTACCTTTTACTAGCAAACAATAACAATTGTTCAAATGTCAAACAATGACACTTCGAATGGCGCCAAATTTAAATCTTGCGTTCTTGTTGGGACAACCTTTATATTTACGATTCTTGGCGTCATCGCGGGAATCTTGAAGTGTTGGCAGACGACAGGAGATAGTCAAGCCAAAGAGCTAATCTAAGATAATCGTGCAGTATTGGAATCTGCACAATAATTTCTATATTATTTTTGCCAATTTCCAAAAAGCTATAATATGTGTTGAGATTAAACATCTCGATAATTATTAACTCTTATGCTTTTCTAAATATAGAAAAGTTTTAATTGGAAATAAATCCTATGCCTGCATCAATCAATCACTTGTAATACTTTTTAATGAATGGCATAGTGGGTTGAAAATTTAGCCGTAGCAATAAGATTTAAATTGTTTAGATAACTTCCCGTTCCGCTTCAAAAATATGTTTTCAAAATAAATATGAAATATTTATTATCAAATAGTTTCCAATATAATAATACACAAATAGAAATAATTACGGATATACTCGTATACCATTGTATAATCCATATTCTGTGACAAATTTCATTACGTACACTAACCAAATTCGTAATAATTATCTATTTTCTTCTTTACTCCACATCTTCAATCTTTGAGAATTTTTGAAACTATATATAGAGATTGATATTGTTGATTGTGTCATTAGCAATTATTGGAATTTCATTGCGTAAATTCAGATTAAGAAAATTATCTGGAAAACAAAACATATAATGTATGAATTGGTAGGAAACGATTCATTCGTTTAACAATTACGAAATACTCTATATGACAACATATTTGCAGATGATTTCATTGATTTCATTTATGGTCTTTGGTCAATGTTATCCGGGCTTGATGACGGAGTATGTGGCTGTAGCTAAAGCGGCTAATATTATCTAAGCGTTACCCTCTGCCCTGAGCCATCACAGTCAAGCAGTGGTTCATGCTCGCTCAAGTGTTGTCAGTGACATAGTGCTGTTTGTGGAAACGGTTGCTGTTGGCAGTAATGTTGTTGAGGCGACCCCTATAATTCTTGCCGATAATACAGTGATTGCAGATGCTTTTGTTGAATCCATCGTCGCCAAGGCCTTAATTGTCCCTTCTTCGGAAACTTCATTCCACGGTGTGTCCTTGCTTAGAAGCTTAGCGGCAGTTACTGTCTTTCAAACTTATTTGGATGCTCCAACGATTGATGTACGAGGTGTGATAAAAAAACGTTTTTTTTTTTAAATTTCGTGAGTTATGTATGTTCGATTTTCGCATTTTGCTACACCTATCTGTTATATATGTTGACAACATCAGCCATTTTGGATTGTCAGTTTGTTTTTGACAGATAAAAAGGTTAGTCGTGTTTTGGTGTGCGCTTCGATTTTTTACTATTCGAAAAAATGATCGATCAAAGAAACTGTATTAAGTTTTGTGTAAAAAATGAAATTAAATGTGCAAGGAAATTTGAAATGTTGACTGTGGCGTTTGGCGAATCTACTACTGGCAGAACACAAATTCAATTGTGGTATAACCGGTTTAACGAAGGCCGAGAAGATGTCAATGACGAGTCTCGTCTTGGTCGCCCGAGCACGCCAACAACCGATGAAAACATTGAAGCAGTGAAGAGAATGATTTTGGATAACCTTCGAATCACTATTAGAGAGGTTGCTGATGATGTTGGCATATCGTTCGGCTCATGCCAGGCAATTTTTGCGGATGTTTTAGGCATGAAACGTGCGGCAGCGAAGATTGTTCCAAAATTGCTAAATTTTGAGCAAAAACAACGTCGCATGGACATCGCTCAGGAGCTGGAGAACGTCGTCAACGACGATCCAAATTTCCTTAAAAAGGTCATAACTGGTAACGAATCATGGGTGTATGGCTATGACATTGAAAGCAAAGCCCAATCATCCCAATGGAAGCGTCCAGAAGAGCCAAAACCGAAAAAAGCCCGTCAAGTTCGGACAAATGTGAAGGTTTTGCTCACTGTTTTCTTCGATTGCAATGGCGTGGTGCATCATGAATTCTTACCACAAGGTCGTGCGGTCAATAAAGAATAGTACCTTAAAGTTATGCTTCGTTTGCGCAAAGCAATTCGTCAGAAACGCACAGAATTGTGGAAAAACCAATCATGGATTTTGCACCATGATAACGCACCAGCTCACCCATCGATGATTGTGTGTGAGTTTTTGGCCAAAAACAAAACCGCAAGTTAAAACTTATTAAAAAAGGTGGTGATTCAAACCATTTTTAATAAGTTTTAACTATTTTTACGCGTTCTTCGGTTGTTAAAAGATCCACTTTTGTAAATTGCAAATCTTTCACTAAATAAATAACACTTCAGATGACAGTTATGTAATAGCTGACAGACCGGCGACCATTAAACCACTAAATGGATAGCCCTATATATATTTGTTTATTTCCAGGGAAGTCCAATTTTACCAGATCGATTGCAGTCTTTGCACTGTCGTTTAGTATAATGATCGAACGATGTGTGTAATCATTTTCACTCATCGCATGAAAATTTATTTTTACCTCATTTAAACTGCCCCCAACAACGCTTCCAATCAGTGACACGATGTTGTTAATTTTTGTTCCACTGACAGCAAACGCGATGTTCATTTGGAAAACATTTCTCTTATGTCCAAACATTTCATGCGAAATGGAGAATACATCGTCTTTTGATATTGTTAGTATTTTAGTCATCTCTTGCAATTTTATGTTCTAATTCTGGAGTATAATTTTCTTAATTTTTTTGAAGCTTTCTGGTGTTACGGATTCTGTTCTGTATATTATGATCTCTTCTATAAACTGGAATGCATCTCCCCTGTGGCTGATTTTAATGGGGAAGAACTGTTTTCATGTTTAATTCGATTAATTAAAAATTTAATACAAAAATTCGAAATTTCAAAGGGGCATGAAATTGTGATAGGTATCTTTTGAAGGTTGCTTGTTAGGGCCATTGACCGATGTATAGTTGGACCCATTAGGATTCTATTTAAAAAAAAAAAAAACTTAAACAAAAGTCACAGCATAAAAAACGCTACACTCGTAGATCATGCCAGCTATTATGTTCACAACCATAGTTATTTCGTTTCACAATCCACCATAGTGAACGATTGACAGGAAAATGATTTAAAATATTACACGAAGTGAGGTTAAGAGTCCACATGTCACTGAAAAAGGAATGTCCCCGCCCAGCCATAATAGTTTGTGCAGCTCTGTTGTAGACCAAATAGCTTACATTCATTGTGTTCTACTATCTTGTCTATATGCTTCAGTTTTCTATGGTCAACATGAATTTGCCGCATAAATTTTCAGATGAATGAGTTTTTGTTTTGTATATTTTCGGAAGCAATTTGAATATTTTAGCCATAGTCGTCATAAATAGAAAAACGCTTTAAAAATTGAAGAAGAAATATTAGAAACTCGTTTTTTTTGGCTAATAACAAGGTGTAAATTTTAAAATGTTTTGATGTGAAAGGCAAATATTAACCGGATTAATTTAAATTATTGGTTTCTGCTTACATTTGTTTATTATAGTTAAGGGCATACGACACTTTTGAATGAATGAATGAATGCAAATTATTATTAATAATAGGCTGGAATAGGAATTAGTATAGACATTGAACATTTTGGGTATTTTAGTCCTATTCAGAGCGATATTCTCGTGTCGTGATTATGTTTCTATCAACAAATAGACGGAGAGATAGATCCAAAAACATAAACGAATTGATCTAGAGAAACTACAAAATACCAGGGAATCGAACCATAATCGTAACCGTAAACGTAAGCCGAAACCGTAAGCGAAACATCAAATGAAGAGAAGACAGCAGCGTTTATTAAAAATTTAAATTTTCTAAACCGTAATCGATGTTTTGTTGTAATCCCTACATGAACTGAATATCCATGGTTGGTGTTAACGCTTGTTTAACATAGAATTTTCAGTTTTCATTGGGAATTTATTATAAAGGGTGACGCATAAGTAACGTTAACAGCGACTATATTGAATGCGTTCTTGTGCATCATTTGGTTTTAGCTCGTGAACCAATTACATCTTATATGGGAAAAGATGTAAAAGATATGTAAAAATCTTTGCAAACACCGCATAGACATCTCTAGCTGCTGAGAACGTCGCCTGGTAGAAGTTTCGGGGTTTTCTCAATACTTGCTTGCACTCGAGCAATGATCACTTCCTTTCGAACTGCACGAGGTCTTCCAGCACGCGGAAGATCACAGACAGCCCTTTGTTACCCAAAACGCTGAACCAATCGGTAAATTGTTGGAGCGCTAGGAGCATTTCGAAAATGAAAGAAATTTTGATATGATCTGAATAATCGAATGCTTACTTTCAAAGTAAAATTGAACAACTTCGGTTCTTTGTTCTGTGCTGAGCCTTTCCATCATAAATTTTCCAAATATTATTTAGTTAATTCTGTAAAAAGATGAAAATAAAAGATTTAAGCAAAAAATGTATTCACTGATCAAATCTTAGCGTTGCTTATGCGCCACCCTATATTTGCATCATATGATTTTTAATGAAATAATTGAAAATGTGCAATATTAACCTATGTTTTGATATAATATAATTCCACATAAATTGAGCTGCCAAGTCTGGCTTTATTGTTTCCACAAGTCATATGTTGTATATAAAATTTGATTACCCCAGGTTGTCCATTTTTTGGTTTCACAAATAAACTCGAATAAAAAACACATAGACTCATGATTTTGATGAAACTTTTACTTCATTATAATGCTTGGACTTCGCCATTATTTACGAAATACAATCCAATTGAAATGACCGCCTTTGGATTGGTTGCATAAGTGGATCCTTAGAAATAGTTTCCGACTATTTTTCGCACATTTTGGGCGTTATCTCAACGGTAAATTGACAGATGTTGGTTTTCAAATGCTTCAACGTTTGGTAATTATCCATGTAAACACGATCAAAAGCGTCAAATCTCATGATATTGGTGGCCAAGTGATATTGCGCTTTCTGGAAACTTCTCATGCAATGAAGCCATAATTGGTCGTATTGTGTGGCTTGTGGCAGCGTCTTGTTGAAACCACATATCGTCCAGTTCATAGTCTTCAATTGCAGGCCAAAAAAAGTCATTTATCATACGGCCAAACAGCTCTGAATAGAAATTTAGGATAGCCGCCACACTTTCACTAATAGAAGCGACATTTTCAGCAGTGCGTACTTACATTGTGATGATGTACAGGCCTGACCACATCTGTAACGCTTCCAGTCTCTTAAAATTTCTTTGTAATTTTGCCAATTCCTTGCTCAATAGGTCAATTATGACGACCACAAGCACACCATAATCCACAAAAAGTTAGTTATTTAATAGTAAGTTTTAACTATTTTTACGCATTCTTCGGTTTTTAAACGATTCATATTCGTAAATGGCAAACATTTCACTAAATAACTAACACTTCAAATGAAGGTATTTAATAGTTGACAGCCTTGCCAGGCCAACGTTTTAAAACCACTAAATGGATAACCCTAAATTTAGTATATACATATCATTCATTTTCAATTATATTGTTTTTCTTATAGATTATTTATTGCTAAGGATCATAACGATTAGTATATAATTTATAGTTGATGGGTACAAACTATGAATATTCGTTCATCAAAGTATAGCACAAATTTATGTAAATAAATTTATGTAAATAAATGTAGATAACACCTCCCAAAAAAGAGATAAACATATTTCAATTACTTTAAAATTTGTCTTTTTTTATTTACAGGTACGTCATCGGTAGATTTTGAAGATCCAAAAGGTAAGTCAAAATATTTACCAAGAAATTTGCCCAGAGAAGTGATAAAGAGTATCAAATGAAATGAATTTAATATTGGATTGTCGTAGGAGGAATACTAATTTCTTATGCTGACTCTTCGGCAATTCTGAAACAATGAACATGAAGCTACGACAAATTTTATCCAATTCGATAGAAAATATTTGAAGTGTTTAATATTACCGGGTGATTTTTAAGATGTAAGTTTTTCAGGTTGGCAGAACTGGTTGGTAATCGCGTCCAAACGTCATCTGTCAAAGTGAAAAGTGTACAGTATAATCTGCCATTTCATCATGGAAAGACGAGCAACGATTGCAAATCGTTGAAATTTATTATCAAACTTCGTGCTCTGTGAGAAATGTGCATTGTTTGATACGACAATTTTATGGTCGTCATAATCGATCTGCTCTCCAAATTTCGAACATAAAACCATCGACTTGCATGCTTGGAGTGCGTACCGAAGAAAATATTGCAGCCGTAGCGACCGGTGTTAATGACGATCGTGAAAAATCAATTCGTCGCCGTTCTTTGCGATTGGGCATGTGTTACCCAACCACAAGGAAAATTTGACACGTCGGTTTGGGTTTGAAAGCCTATAAAATTCAACCCACGCAAGAATTGAAGCGAAATGACCTACCACAATGTCTAATTTTTGGTGAATGGGCCGGCCTTACAAAAGCTCAATGAAAATCCGCTGTTTTATCGAAAAATTGTGTTCAGCGATGAGGCTCATTTCTTGCTAAACGGATACGTAAACAAGCAAAACTGTCGCATCTGGAGTGATGAACAGCCACATGCCATACCTGAATTACCGATGCATACCGAAAAAACGACAGTTCGGTGTGGTTTGTGGGCTAGTGGCATCATCGGTCCATTTTTCTTCAAAGACGACCGTGGAAGAAACGTCACCATCAACGGCGAACGATATCGAGCTATGATACGCGATTTTTTTTTTTGGCCCAATTGGCCGAGTTGAACTTGGTTGACATGTGGTTTTATCAGGACGGTGCACATTGTCACACTGTTCGTGAAACAATGGATATGTTGAGGGATGAATTTGGTGAGCAGCTTATCTCTCGATTTGGCCCTGTGAGTGGGCTCCCAAGATCTTGCGATTTAACGCCTCTTGATAATTTCTTGTGGGGTTATGTCTATGTGGACAAGCCGAACACTATTGAAGCTTTACAGGATAACATAACACGCGTTATTCGTGGAATACATATGAAAAATTAGACCTTCCGAATGGACATTTAGAGACGGAGAGGCGGACAACATTTACATGAAATTATTTTTACAAATTAAATGGCAAAGACCAATTTATCGATGCCAATAAATAATTTTAATATATGATGCAGATTTGAGTGTTTTATTCGATTTTGAAAAAAAACTTCGTTAAAAAAATCACTCCTTATTAGCATTCGTTTGGCATTCGTTGAAATTCTTTGCAACTGCTTCTGATGTATAATTGGAAATTATTCGCGTACGGGGAATCTTTTAAAAATCAAAAGTTGTTGGAGGCGATGAAGAAGTGATTCCCTGTGAAGAATTTACAGTTTGTTTTCTCAGGGTTATGGTTTGTCTAAACTTCAATACTTTAGCCGTAATTATAAGATGATACGTATTTGAATTTGCCATTACCATTCTTTAATTTGTATTAAAATGTACTTGTTTTTTTTTTGGTACATTAAAATGTACTTTTGTAAACGATATCATTGTGAATGAATTCAAACTTTTGCCCACGAAGTTGTTAGTTAACCTCATTGAGTAAGAATTTGTAGACTAAATTTAACTGAAGTCTGAATTGTAACATATAAAATTAAGTGTTGTCAGAAGTCCTGTAATGAGAAAGAATTACTTCTAAGACAGATCTCAACTGGTAAGCTTAACTCGTTGCCTTAATAAACCTCCTTTGACTGAATTTCAACACTAAAAGTAATCACATAGAGAGATTGACACTGACTTTCTCATCTTTTATTTATCACTACTTGTAATTTCTTCGCGATCAGTTTGATTGCATATAATTTCACTTGATTCTGAAATTATATAATCCAAATTATAAGATCCATTTTTCAGTTCCAACTGTGGAAATGGTCCTCTTAACGAGCATTACTATTAGATAAATCACAATACAATCCAACATTTTAATTTCACAACTACAGGGTGGCGCAATAGAACGTGCATATTGCATCAACTTTTTTTGCGGGGTAGAAAAGGCGCGAGCGGGGGGCGCCTACATCGTTGGGTTGGCGGGCTCATGGAGTTTTAGTCGCTATGAATTACTTCGACAGGAAGCGTCGCGCATTTTGCGTGCGCGCATTTTACGAGAACTCTCGTTCATATATTGCTACTAGGCGACTATATTGTGCTGAATATGGACTACGGCGAATTAGTGAAGCTCCGAGTGCTAATTTAATTAAAATATGGGTAAAGCGTTTTGAAGAGACCGGTTCAACATTTAAACCACAAGCAAATAGTCGCCCAAGAACATCTAGGACCGAAGACAATGTTGAGAGAGTTATG